>RJWJ010001503.1:36596-68574 GCA_004363605.1 Indri indri | reverse complement strand
CTGAGCCACCGCACCCGGCCGGAAAAGAAGTCTTTTTATCAAAAAGACACCTGCTCTTGAATGTTTTTTGTAGCGCAATTCACAATTACAAAGATGTGGAAACAGTCCAAGTGCCCATCAATTCATGAGTGGATTAATAAAATGTGGTATATGTATACCATGGAGTTCTACTCAGCCACAAAAAGGATGAATTAAGGACTCTACTATTTCTGATGAATAGGTGGAAATTTGTATTATTGTGTTCCTATACATATTTATTTTTCCTCTGAATGCTTTCATATTTTCTTTGATTTTCTGCTGAATTTATCTGGATCTGCAAATTTATTCATTTCTATAATATTTAGGAAATTATTCTCCATTGTTTTTCAAAAATATTCTACTCTACTCTTGTCCTTCTGGAACTTTTGTTACATGTATGTTAGACTGTTTCATTTTGTCCCTCAAATGTGAGCTATAATGTGTATTTTTTTCTCAATTGTATTTCCCTCTGTTATTCCAATAGTGTAATTTCTGTTGAACTGTCATTAAGTTCACTGACTCTTCCGTCATCCTTGCTGTGCTGTGAGTCACAGGAAAATTTTTACCTCAGGTATTATAAATTTCAGTTCCAGAATTTTCATTTTTAATAGATCCTATTTCTCTGATGAAATATAGTCTATGTGCACTTATCACCTTATTTTTATCTACTTTTAGTACTTTGAAAATAGTTATAAAACTTGCTTTACTTCTTTGAATTAAATAATGTCTACTTTAAACTTCTCTGTTACATCTAACACGCAAGACGTCACTGGTTTGATATCTATTGATTGCTTATTTTACTGACTGCTAGTCACACAGTCCAGAGTTTCTTCGCATATCTATCTTTTTTAGATTATTTTCTACTGAACATTTTTGATAAGACATTATTGAGACTCTGGGCTCTGTTATCTGTTATGTTCCTAGGAAGTTTGTTTATGTTCTTCCAGTGAGTTTAATTCCTGGATGATCACCTAGTCCTTTTGTAGGCTTTATTAACACTTGCTGGAAATGATCTTTGGAAAGCGTTTCTCAAACTCCTCTTGTTAGGATTTAACCAAACTCTGTACTGCAGAACTTGTCAGGGCTTGATTTTAGCAGTACTTGGGAAGGGGTAGTGGAGACATTCCTCTACGTCATTGCACTTCCTCAAACCCATATACTTTCTGGATGCAAAAGACGTTAAGGAGATTTTTTTCAGGTTGGCTAAACTTGGCTATCAGAGTTTCCTGGCACTATCTGACCTCCTGTGTCTTTGTTTCATTCTCAACTCTATAGCCATTGTTGTATGGGAAATCTCATAGAGTCTTCCATTGTGCATTTGAGACTTGGTCTTTGGCTTTAGACTTGTGAGGAAACCTCACACACATTTCTGGAAACCCCCATGTGAAAGCCTCCCTCCTCTTCAATAACCTTAGCTGCAGAATTCAGCAGCTTGAGCACTTATCAATCCTGATCTGTCACTCCTTATCTTAATTCTCTTCCTCACTATGGTGTCCAACCTGTATACAGAGCTAGCTAACTTGGGGCCCTGTTTGCTCCATTGACTTTGCAATCATCTTATAAATGGAGCCTCCGGTGACCAGTCATTGCATCTAAGAACCGTCATCATGGTTCTTCATGGAGACCAATTTGCTGAGCCATCCTTAGGAAATATTCTGGTGGTAGAGAGATGATTATAGAGTTTACCCCATAAATTTTTGCACTTTCAGAATGTGCAGTTGTGTGTTGTTTACTATCCAATTTATAATAATTGTTGCCTTACATATTTTTTGTTTTTCATTAGTTTACAGTGGAAAGTCTAACTTATTCTCGCTCCATCATGCTGGAAGTGTGATCTATTGTTGAATATGTAACATTTGGTATTGATAAACAAATCACATGAGACTTAATTGCACCTACAAAAGATAATAAAATTGTTTTCACTCTTGACAAAGTAAAAGTAAACTTAAACCTCACATAAGTTCAAGATACAGAGAACACAAATGCTTGTATTCTCATCTTAACAGGAGATGAAGAATCAATAATAATGTTTAAAGTTGTGTAAAATAGATAATTTAGTTAAAAATCAACCGAGGATTTGAAAACAATATAACTTTTCCACACTGTGTGAAATAAAAATAGAGATGGACAGAGTATTGCTAATAAGATAAATTGCCGTATTTTGTTGCAATACATTATTAGATCCTGCCAAATAGTGATAAGTCAATAATTTGAAGCCTGAAAGTAGAAATGAGAAACACTGCATACAGATTGAATGAGTGGGATGTTATTGAAGGAAGATGGGGAAAATAAATAGGGAACTGTTGCTCTCCTTTCTAATCTACTTTCAAATTTCGTGTTTGCTAAAGAATTAAAAGATACCATATACTAAAAAAAGTATTCTTTTTGACATCCATGTACCACATAATAATTGGTTAATTCTGGGTTATATAATGAAAATATCCAACTTTTATTCCCCATTTGATGATTTTAAATAATTTAAAATTCTCAAGTGAATATCATTTTATGTTTAGAAAATACACGAAGAAATAGAAACATTAAACACAGTGCTTGATTGGGATTTTTGTCTTATTTTGCACTTGTTAGATTGTATTTAAGAAAAAGGTCACCTGTGGGATATTGGTTTGTTCCAATATTCCTCAATGACCTGGTGACCCTCACAAGTCATGTCCCTAAATTACCCAACAGCATCCAACAAATCCCCCAGTGCACTAGGCAAAAATTTCTAATGAAGTTTGTCTTCCTTTATCAAGGGATACAATTCTATCTTTTGCTGATAAACCGAAATTCTCTTCCTCACAATGGTATCCAACCTGTATACAGAGCTAGCTAACTTGGGGCCCTGTTTGCTCCATTGAATTTGCAATCATCTTATAAATGGAGCCTCTGGTGACCGGTCATTGCATCTAAGGAACCAAGAGATTGGTGTGATTTTAATATCCATCTTCTCCACTACCAAGAATTGAGTTTGACATACGCATGAAATATGGCATGGTAGTTCAGTACTCTTTTGAGAATACAGTAAAGGCTCATTACTTGGGGAAGATATTAGGCATCTGAAGAAGGAAGTGAAAAGAGCACTCTCTGAGAGGATGACTTCTGATATCAGCTGGAAGACGGCAGCATGTTGAATCATGTTTCAGAGGCTTGTGGATTGTCAATGACCAATGAAAATGACAGGACTACACTTATTCTACTACAGGGTATGATTATCTTTACACTACCCATCTTAGAGTTCTTCCATAGGTTGTAAACACATTACAAAATAAAATGAATAAGTATATTTAACATTCTTCTCTTGTCTGTGTATTATGTTTTCTGCATATTTTCTGAACTTTATTGCTTTGCAAAAATGCTGACATTGCACACAATTCAAAAAGTTATAACTCCCAAACTTAAATGGAAAGGTTCATTTTCATAAGATGACTATCCTGCTTAGTTTTATTTCCTACCACTCCACATTTTATGACAAAAAATAAAATATCTTAAGATAGCAGAGCTATGAATCATTTAGTGTCCTGGAAAATATGAACTTAATTGTCATCTAAGACAATAGAAAATACATAAAAGAATCTCTCAGAACTCAATGGGCATATTTCAAACCCCACAAATATTTCTGTATTGTGGAATACTATATCATGGAACAATGAGTAAGAATGTGTAATTTAATAATCATCTCCATAAAAAAAAAAATGCTGAACTCAAACTAGTGTGGTTATTTAGTAGAGGAATAATTCTAATTATTAATATGGGGAATGTTTAATATAGTATACAAGTCATCCCAATGTATTCTTCTATGATAGGATACATTTTACTTTGATATTTTCCTGACTTCATCTACAAGAGAAAGGTAATTAAAAATGAAGATGCAATGCTTATTCCCATCACAAATCATACTTTATTGTAATGCATACTTTTAGATACACATTTAAAGGGTATCCATCATAAATTTTTATGTTGTACATGAAAAAAATTGGGTAATATTCCAAATAGGTAATAACTTCACAAATTGTATGGAAATGAATGGCACAAATGTGCCTGTACCACTTTATTTTAGAAATACACAGCAGTAAAATTCTTCACTTAGGAAGATTTTTATTCTAATGCTTATGAGTTAAGAAATCATCCTCAATCAGGATCTTTTTTTTCTGGTTCCTTTGTTGATTTTGTTATTAATATAGAAAAGAAGTGAATAACTAGACCAGCATTCAAAGGACATTAGTGCTTTCCCTGTGTGTTTTTTGAAGTCCAGTGATAATTGCTTGGAGAATCTGCGACCTATGACACACATAGACCTTGATATTCCTCCTGTTTTACTTTTTCAAGGTCTTGGGCATGAATGGGATTAATCTGGGGACAGAGAATTCACCCAGGAATAATAGAATGATTTGCAGTTGAGTTTGTGGTCTTGAGCATTGATATGGAGAGATAAAATTTCATGATAAAATCATGCAGATATTTTTAAGTTAGTTATCCCTTTCTTCAAATGAATTTTCACTTGAAAGTTCAAATTGTGTGTCAGCTATTTTGGCCAAAGCATGGCTGAGTTTTCTGTTATCATCTGCACTTCACCTCTGGGACTTCATCCTTTTTTTCTGCATATAGCCTGTACATATAATAGTAGGGCCCCCCAAAAAGTGTTGTTTAAAATTGCTGAAGGAAGAGCATGGGTATTTTTTTAACTTACACGTTCAGTCTCAGTTCTATCATTTATAGTAAGGGAATAATAGTGGCCTAAGGTTATAATGAAAATTAAACTAAATAATAGATTTTAAAAGTCCTCAATACTCCCATAAATATAACAAGCTCAAAATAAGTGATAGTTCTCTTTCCCTTAGATTTACTGACATAGAACACTACCCACAATATAATCACATAGGATTTCAAAATAAAATATCTCCATTCTCTAAAAAACAATGGCATAGACAGAGTTATGAGCTTAAACTGTTATATACTCCAGCAATACCTTGTAATTATTTTCATCTTACTTAAACAGTGTAGACATTTGGAAGAACTAAGAGTCATTCATTCATTCAATTATTTATTAATTAATTCATTAAGTACTGAGAACCTGCTATAAAGCAGGCACTGAGTAAAATTATGGGGATAAAGCAGTGAATAAGAGCAACATACTCCCTGCCCTTGTGAAGCCTTCAACTTAGCTGAGAAAAAGGTATTAAATAAATGTAAATATTTATTTGCATTTATTATTTATATTAATAATTATATATTCATATATAATTATTTATTATTTATATCTTATATTTAATATATATTCAATAAATATAATGATGTTAAAGAAGAAAGAGGAGAAAGAAGAATGAAAGAAACAAGGGTTGCTAAAAATATACATACTGGTAGAAATTTCTGTTACCTAGAATGGGGTTTCAGCGTGAATGGGAGTCTACCCTAAGGCAAGATTGCAGACAACCAGACACAAATATACACAGATAGGTATAAGTTGGATAGATGGATGGATGGACAGACACACATCTTGTCATGCCAGAATATATAGAAGTGGGTAAAGGGAAGGTTAAAAAATGGATTGATCACTCAAAATAACTGGAAAGGAAGGTATGAATACAGAGTGAAGGTCCAAGGGGAGTGATGCCAATTGGTCTTACAGAGGGCAGGAAGCATGATATACACAATGGCAAATATTACATTAAACTGAACTTGTAGGGCAGAGGGAATCCAATTGAGAGAACTGAAGGAGTTAAAGATCACTTTCCTGCCACTCTATAAAGGTAAATGTAAATAAAAAGTATCTGAGCATTCAGATCCTAAAGGGTACCTAGAGACATTAAAACAAAAATAAAATCAGAAAAACAAACAAAGAAATAAGAACTGATAATTTAGAAGTTGGGAAGAAATTCAGATAAGTTAAAGTTTCTAATGTTTACCCAAGGCAGACATAGGAACTCAGCAGGAAATGCAAAGAAACATGCTGCCCTGCCCATTGGACCCTCAGGTGTGCCTAGTTGTGTAGACATGAGTTACTTTTCGTAACAGGATACAAATTTCCACCCTTTTCAATGTTGTGGGCATATATTGAGGAGTGTCTTTTTGATCTTTCTGAAATCTGTTGCAGAACTTGGCAAATAAACCATACAGAATACTCAAGAGATATTTTAAGGTGGACTCAACGCTTTTAACAAAATGGTGCCAAGAAATTTAATTGGACCACATTGAACAGTAATGGTGCTGAATGCATTGGTTCTGAGTGAAAGGCATTTTGATTCAGGAAATTTTTAAAAAAAAATATTTAAGTAACTAGATTATGTTTAATTATGACCAAAATTCTGATCCCTGTAGATGAGGCAGCATAACCAGTAGAACCATTTAGTCTCCCACTGAACTTGGCCTAGAGGTCCTCAGAGAAACCTTAAAAACTGGGTTCCTGGCCATGACAGGGTGTGACGCAGGCTTAGTTATACCCTCTCCCATTTGGGGATTAGACACAACAACTGACCAGCATTAATGTTAAGATAGAGATAATAAGACTGACAAAACAATATCTTTGTGGCAATAAGATACCAAATTAGGTATCTTATTGGTATCAGGACATAAGACCATGCAAGGCAAGGGTTAAGTCAAACTTGCAGGCCGTCAATCTTACTAACCAGATCATTTTTACCCAGTATATTGTGGCTTGCTCTCACAAGGTGACTCTAACATAACATCCTTATCTTAACTTAAACATTATTTCCTGCTGACTCCAAGTTTTAGACAAAGACAGACTCCTTTAACCACTTGCAAATTGAAGTATCTCTGAATCCACCTATAACCTGTAAGCACCAGTTTCAAGACATCTTTCCTTTGGTGGGGGAAACAATGTCTACCTTCCACATATTGATTTATGTTTCTGCCTGTAACTCTTGCCTCCCTGAAATGTATAAAATCAAACTGTGATCTGACCACCTTGGGACCACTACTCAAGGCTTCTTGGGTTTGCATTTTCCCCAGGACACAGGCACTTAAATTGGATTGGAATGAACCTCTTTAAATATTGTGCTGAGTTTGCTTTCGCATCAACACTCTGTAATCGACAATCTGATTCATGATTTTAAATTTTAAACACAAATTCTAAGTGATCACATGAAATGACAGAATTGAAATAATGGACATTCTGTCCCTTTGTCTTTATAATCACTATGCTATTACTCTTTATTTCAAGTCCAATGTTTGAATGCAGAAAAATGTATCACAACAGGGGTTGGAGACAAAACCAAGCCTTAGGTGAGCCAAAGCAAACTCAAATCTTGATTAATTTACCCTTAAAAATGTGTATACTCTTTAAAAAGTGAATGTGTGTGATTTAAGCAATAACTGTGTAATTGGTTTCCAGATAAACTTCCTTGTAGCATATATATAGACTATGATGTTTATTAAGGTACAAGTAATAAAAAAAGTGCTAATTTGAAGCACACATACACAGGCACACATACACACACACACACACACACAAACACACACACACACATTCAACAAGAACTACATAAATTGTTTGAAACTCAAGGCAGTATATACATACATATTTTTTCATTTCAGCATATTATGGGGGTACAGATGTTTAGGTTATGTATGTTGCCTCACTCCGCCTCCACTCCAAGTCCGAATGTCAAGCATGTCCATCTCTCGGATGGTGCGCATTGCACTCTTTGTGTATGCATATACCCGACCCCTTTCTCCCTCCCCCCTCCCCCCTCTCCCCTCTCCCCTGCCCAACATCCAATAGATGTTATTCTTATATGTACACTTATGTGTTGATCAGTTAATACCAATTTGATGGGGAGTGTGTGTGGTGCTTGTTTTTCCATTCTTGGGATACTTCACTTAGTAGAATGCATTCCAGCTCTATCCAGGAGTATACAAGAGGTGCTATATCACCATTGTTTCTTAAAGCTGAATAGTACTCCATGGTATACATATACCTCATTTTATTAATCCACTCATGTATTGATGGGCACTTGGGTTGTTTCCACATCTTTGCAATTGAGAATTGTGCTGCTATAAACATTCGGGTACAGGTGTCTTTCTTATAGAGTATCATTTGATCTTTTGGGTAGATGCCCAGTAATGGGATTGCTGGATAGAATGGTACTTCTAATTGTATCTCTTTAAAGTATCTCTATATTGCTTTCCACAGAGGTTGCACTAGTTTGCAGTCCCATCAGCACTGTATGAGTGTTCCTATCTCTCTGCATCCATGCCAACATTTATTATTTTGGGACTTTTTGATAAAGGTCAGTCTCGCTGGAGATAAGTGATATCTCATTGTGGTTTTGATTTGCATTTCCCTGATGATTAGAGATGTTGAGCATTTTTTCATATGCTTCTTGGCCATTATTCTGTCTTCTTTTGAAAAGTTTCTGTTCATGTCTTTGGCCCCCTTTTTGATAGGGTTGTTTGATTTTTTCTTGTTGATTTTCCTGAGTTCTAAGTTTCTCCCATTCTATAGGTTGTCTGTTTGCTCTTGTGACAGTTTCTTTGTCTGTGCAGAAGCTTTTCAACTTGATCAGGTCCCATTTATTTATTTTGGTTGTTGCTGTGATTGCCTTTGGGGTCTTCTTCATAAATTCTTTGCCTAGGTCAATGTCTAGAGAAGAGTATTTCCAACATCTTCCTCTAGAATTCTAATAGTTTCACTCCTTAGGTTTAAATCTGTTACCCAGCGTGAGTCAATTTTTGTGAGAGGTGAAAGGTGTGGATCTTGGTTCAGTCTTCTACATGTGGCTATCCAGTTTTCCCAGCACCATTTATTGAATAAAGATTCTTTTCCCCAGTGTATGTTTTTCTCAGCTTTGTAAAAGATTAGGTGGCTATATGAGGATGGTTTTATACCTGAGTTCTCAGTTCTGTTCCACTGGTCAATGGCTCTATTTTTGTGCCACTACCAAGCTGTTTTGATTACTACAGCCTTATAATAAAGTTTGAAGTCTGGTAAGTTGATACCTCCCATTTTGTTTTTATTGCCTAGAAATGTTTTTGCCATGAGGGGTCTTCTCTGGTTCCATGTGAAGTGTAGAATTAATTTTTCTACATCTGTGAAGAATGATGTTGGTATTTTAATAGGGATTGCATTGAATCTGTAGATCACTTTGGGTAATATAGACATCTTAACAACGTTGATTCTACCGACCCACGAGCATGGTATGGTTTTCCACCAGTATACATCCTCTGCTATTTCCTTCCTCAGTGTTTCATAGTTCTCCCTGCACAGGTCTTTTACCTACTTAGTTAAATGTATTCCTAGATACTTTATTTTCTTTGTTGCTATTGTGAAGGGAATTGAATCTTTGATTAGGTTCTTGATATGACTGCTATTGGCGTATATGAAAGCCTCTGATTTGTGTGTATTGATTTTATATCCTGAGACTTTACTGAATTCATTTATCAATTCCAGGAGCCTCTTGGTTGAATCCATGGGGTTTTCTAGATATAACATCATGTCATCAGCAAATAGTGAGAGTTTGATCTCTTCTGTTCCCATTCCTATGCCTTTAATTCCACTCTCTTGCCTGATTGCTGTGGCCAGGACTTCCAGCACTACATTGAATAGAAGTGGAGATGGTGGGCAACCTTGTCTGGTTCCGGTTCTGAGTGGGAAAGCTTTCAATTTTTCCCCATTCAGTATGATGTTGGCTGTGGGTTTGTCATAAATGGCTTGTATCATTTTTAGGTAAGCCCCATCTATGCCTATTTTGCTAAGCATTCTTATCATAAAAGGGTGTTGAATTTTGTCAAATGCTTTTTCTGCGTCTATTGAGAGAACCATATGGTTGCTTTCTTTTTTTTTTTTTTGCTTCAGTTTATGTGGTGAATTACGTTTATAGATTTGCATATGTTGAACCATCCCTGCATCTCTGGAATGAAGCCCACTTGGTCATGATGGATTATTTTCTTAATAAGCACCTGGATTCAGTTAGCTAGAAGTTTGTTGAGAATTTTTGCATCTATATTCATAAGGGATATTGGTCTGTAGTTTTCTTTTTTTGTTGTGCCCTTTCCTGGTTTGCGTATCAGGGTTATGTTGGCTTCATAAAATGTGTTGGGGAGGAATCCATCCTTCTCGATGCTGTGGAATAATTTCTGCAGCATAGGCACCAGTTCTTCTTTGTAGGTGTGGTAAAATTCAGGTGTGAAATCATGTGGTCTGGGACTTTTCTTTTTTTGGAATGTTTTTATTGCTGTGTCAATTTCCGTCCTTGATATTGGTCTGTTCAGGAATTCTATTTCTTTCTAGTTGAGCTTAGGGAGGCTGTGTGTTTCTAAAAATTTGTCCATTTCCTCCACATTTTCCAGTTTGTGTGCACAAAGGTTTTTGTAATATTCATAAATTATATCTTGAATCTCCATGTCATCCGTTTTAACTTCTCCTTTTTTTTTCCTGTTGGAGCTTATTAGGGATTTTTCTTTTCTGTTTTTCATTAGTTTCATCAAAGGTGTGTCAATTTTATTTTTTCAAAGAACCAACTGTTTATTTTATTAATATTCTGTAAAGTTTCCCTGTTGTCAATTTCATTTAGTTCTGAGTCGATCTTATTAAGTTCCTGTCTTTTGCTGGGTTTGGGGTTGGTCTGTTCTTCTTTTTCCTGTTCTTTGAGATGATTCATTAGGTTGTCTATTTGTGACCTTTTTGACTTTTGGATATAGGTATTTATGGAAATAAACTTTCCTCTCAGGACTGCTTTGGCTGTGTCCCACAGATTTTGATAACTTGTGTCACTTTTGTCATTTAGTTCAAAGAATCTTTTGATTTCCATCTTTACTTCCTCATTTATGAAGGAATCATTCAGCAGAAAGTTGTTTAACTTCCATGACTTTGTGTAGAGATGTGAGTTTCTGTTGGGGTTGATTTCTATTTTTATTCCACCATGA
The DNA here is from genome assembly GCA_004363605.1 of Indri indri. Lineage (NCBI taxonomy): Eukaryota > Metazoa > Chordata > Mammalia > Primates > Indriidae > Indri > Indri indri. Next base: position 57,675 of record RJWJ010001503.1, on the reverse strand, counting down.
TCTGAGAAGATGCACGATATAATTTCTATTTTTTTAAATTTTTTGAGACATGCTTTGTGTTCTAGAATATGGTCAATCTTAGAGAATGTCCCATGAGCTGATGAGAAGAACGTGTATTCAGTGGTTTTTGGGTAGAAAATCCTGTAAATGTCAGTCAAGCCCATTTGTTCTAGAATTCTGTTTAAGTCCATTATTTCTTTGTTAATTTTCTGTTTGGAGAATCTGTCCTGTGCTGTCAGTGGGGTGTTGAAGTCTCCCAGTATTATGGTGTTGCTGTCTATCAATTTGTTTAGATCATGTAGAGTTTGCTTTATGAATCTGGGTGCACCTAAGTTGGGTGCATGCATATTTAGAATTGTTATGTCTTCTTGTTGAACTGTACTCTTCATCATTATATAGTGACCCCCTTTGTCTTTTATTACTTTTGTTGATTTAAAAACTAAGTTATCTGAGATCAGAACTGCCACACTTGCCTTCTTTTGGCTTCCATTTGCTTGAAATATTGATTTCCACCCCTTTACTTTGAATCTAAATGCATCCTTGCAGGTTAGATGCGTTTCCTGGAGACAGCAGATGCTTGGCTTGTTTTTCTTTTATCCATTCAGCCAGCCTATGTCTCTTGAGAGGGGAGTTCAAACCATTCATGTTTATTGAGAGAACCGATAAGTGGGGTGAATTACTGTTCATTCTGTTGGGTTGCATTTTGTTGCTTTGTTTTCTCTCTTGAGCCATTGTGGAATCTAGCCTTTGATCTTTAACTTTTGAGTTGTTTCACATTCGAGAGTGTTGATTGTGCTGATCCTCATGTAATTCTGTTTTGAGTACTTCTTGGAGAGCTGCTGCTGTCTTGATGAATTCCCTCAGTCTTTGCTTATCTGAGAATGTCTTTATTTCTCCTTCATATATGAAACTTAGTTTAGGAGGGTATAAGATTCTAGGCTGGGCATCATTCTTTTTCAGAAGAGTGAGAATGGGGCCCCAGTCTCTTCTTGCTTGGAGGGTTTCAGTTGAGAAATCTGGAGTTATTCTGATGGGCTTTCCTTTGTATGTTGCTTGTTTCTTTGGCCTTAAAGCTCTTAGAAGGGCCTCTTTAGTGGATATTTTGGCCAATCTGATCACTGCGTGAAGTGATGTCTTCCTATTCGCATTGAATCTCCCTGGGGTCCGTTGAGTTTCTTGCACCTGTATATCTAGATTTTTAGCAAGGCCTGGGAAGACGTCCTCTATTAATTCTTCAAATAGCTTATCCAGCCCTTGAGTGTTTTCTTCTTCACCTTCCAGAACCCCTATCACCCTCAGGTTCCGTTTTTTCACATAATCCCACATTTCTTGTAGGCTTATTTCTTTTCTCTTAATTTTCTGCTCGATCTCTGTGACTGACTTATTTAATTATAGGAGTTGACTTCAATCTCTGAGATTCTTTCTTCTGTTTGATCTACCCTGTTCTTGAGGCTTTCCACAGTGTTTTGTAGTTCCCTGAATAAGTCCTTCATTTCCAGGAGATTGGTTTGATTTTTCTTTAACATTTCAATTTCTTTAGTAAATTTTTCTTCCAAGTCCTGGATTTTTTTTTTCTGTCGTTTCTTTGTGTTGTTATCCATTTTTTTCTTGCATATCATTCAGCTTTCTTAAAATCTATGTTTGAAATTCTTCTTCTGTCATTTTAGTGTTCTGAGTTTGGTCAATGTCCATTGCTGGGGAGCTGTTGTTCCTCTTTGGGGATGTGCTTTCCGTTTGAGTCTTTATAGTTCCAGAGTTCTTTTGCTGGTTCCTTCCCATCTGTATCAGTTGTTCCTTCTTGCCTTTAGGTTTTCATTTGGATAATGACACGCCCTGTTTAGTCTCTGAGCCAGTAGGTGGTGTTTGTGGGTGAGATTCGACCACACCCTTTATGATGAATCAGTAGATGCAACACATGAAGTAAAAGCCTGTGCAGGATGACCTCCCTGTCAGTAGGTGGCACTTGCAGGGAGGAGCGTGCTGTTTTTGGTCCTGTAGCTAGCTCTTGTTCCTCTAGAGAGGCCCTCTTGTGCCTCCGGTGATGGGTGGGGCCCTGGGATTTCCAGGTGTGTCCTCGTTCTCCACCTCAGTGAGGGCAGGACTGGGAGTGAGTCTGGGTGGGGCTGGGTTGGGTAAGCCTGCCCTCAGGCTCCACAACTGCTGTTAGCAGGGGTCAAATGTCTACCCTTTGTTTCTGTGCAGAGCTGCCGGGAGCAGCTGACATGGCTGCACTCAGCTGAAAGTCTGGGCTTGGGGGGTGGAGCTGTCCAATACCCGCACTCTGGAGCAGGTCTCACTCCCCTCCACTCTCCCCCTCTCCGTGGTCTCTCCCAGGCCTCTTCCAGCAAGCGGGACCTCAGGCCGGTGGATCTCCCCTGGCTGTGACATGGGTCAGGAGGTTCCCTACCCAGGATTGTAGCCTGAGCTGTCGTTATTCTCCACCTCAGTGGAGGCAGGACCGGGAGTGAGTCTGGGTGGGGCTGGGTTGGGTAAGCCTGCCCTCAGGCTCCACAACTGCTGTTAGCTGGGGTCAAAGCTTTGCTCTTTGTTTCTGTGCAAAGCTGCTGGGAGGGGCTGAAATGGCTCCACTCAGCTGAAAGTCTGGGCTTGGGGGATGGGGCTGTCCAAGACCCACCCTCTGGAGCAGGTCTCACTCCCCTCCACTCTCCCCCTCTCCGTGGCCTCTCCCAGGCCTCTGACAATAAGCAGGACCTCAGGCCAATGGATCTCCCCTGGCTGTGATGTGGGCCTGGAGGTTCCCTACCCAGGATCGCAGCCTGAGCTGGGTGCACAGCCCTCTTTTGGGAGGAGGGCTGCTGCTCAGGCATGCTGATCTGCCCTTGAAGGCACACATTCCTCAGTAGGCTCTTTCATAGATCTCTCCTCCGTGCCCCAGGGCAGTGCGATAGTGAACCTGGGTGTACAGGGTCTGGTCTGCAGGCCTGTCCCCTGGGCCCTGGAGATCAATCCCTGACCCTCTCAGGGGGAGGGGTGCTCGTCTTGAAACACCTACAAGGTGCCCAAGCTGGATTTGTTTCACTCCACCTTGGGATTTGCCCTGCTCTCCTGGAGTTCCCAGGCAAGCAGCACCTGGGAGTGCTGGCAGGTAGGGAGTTCGCAGTCTGAGTACCCCTCAGTCTGCTGTAGGGCCCCAAAAGGAAAGGTCCCATTCCTTGGAGATGCCTCTGTGTGATGGTTAAATTGTCTCTCTGGGCACCCTCAGGTAGGGAGGGGGAAGCAGAGAATGGAGTAATATGGCGTCCGCTGATAGGCTCCGGTCTGCGCCTGGGGAGGTGCCCCAAGGGGGCTGGGAACCCGGCACTGTGTCCGCAAGAGGCCACTGCTCACTGGTGGCAGCCGTCTCTGGGCTGGTGTCAGCAGGTCTCTCCAACCGCTCAGGAGCCCACCAGCAGTCCGAGATGCAAGGGAAAGGGAAGTTAACCACTCCACCTACCATTGTCGCTGGTCTCCAAGCCTCTCGGGACCCTTCTCCTTCCAGTTCTCCTCCGCAACGTCTTCATGTGGAGTCTCCTGTAGTTTCAGGCACCCTTCCTTCCGACCCTCACCCGATCTGTTTCTCTGCTAGTTTATTTTTTTCTCTTTCTTTTAAAATTCATCTTTTTTGCAGATACACTCTGACTGGTTGCTTTTCTCATCTGCCATCTTCTAGGATGCCTCAAGCCAGTATATTTTTTATTGAGGAGTATTTTATCACTAACTTTGTTTAAAATTGCCAGCATATACAGATATTATAAAGCCAACCAATTTTCAGTTGATTTTATTTTGGTTCATAAATTCTCTACAGAAAATGTACAGCCTTGTTGCAGGTACCCTGGACAGATGTCTCCCATCACAACAGCCTTTGCACACCATTGGGATATGGGCTGAGCAAGAGTGGAACCAACCCAAATATTCAAAGAACCCAGTCTGATAATGTGCAGCTTTACTTAGAGGCTGTGTTCACAGCAAATGTAAATTGTATAACCCTGAATCACTGCAGATGGGAATAAAGATTTCCCTGGATGAAGATTAAAGTTTGATGTAATGATCAGTGGGAAAAGAGAGACTTCAAGAAAGGAATGGAAGTATGTAAAGGGTGGGGCAGCACATAGGAGAAGGGTGCAGTCTAGCAATTTGGAATGTGCAAACATTCCCCATAAACACAAGGACACAAGAGATATGCTCAAGGAACCAAAGGAACCAAGCTAAATAGTGGTTTATTTTACAGATTTCTACTGGACTTTATAAATGAACAGAGAAAAATATGGGCACTGTTTCAGAAATATTGCCCTATGATTCTATTAATAGCAATCATTCATATAACTTTGGACAGTTTTGGAAAGAACAGAAAGGATATTTATTATAAGGGTGTGTTTCTTCTGGTCATGCGTGGCTGCAGATGTTCTGATAAAATTTCAATTTGGGTCATTGAGAAGAAATTTTCCCACTAAAATAGTCTATTTAAAATATTTTCAAACCAAGAAGCTGCTAGAATTAGGATACATTAGCATTCGTTCCCCCGCCCTTTCTTTAAAGAGACATCAGAACCTGTTCAAGCATTCATCTAGGATAAGACCAAAAAACATTGATGTGGTTAAGGATGGAAGAAAAATCTATTCTCTCTTTATAGGTTCCTGGCTTCAACCTATTCTGACAAAGGGCAGATTTTGAGCATCTGTTTTTTCAAAAGCCTTACAGTTAGCAAGAGCCATGTATATTCTTAACGGGAACCCTAAGAGATTTTACTGACTTAAAATGGTGGGGACTCTGCCTAAAAGAGCAAGGGAAGTGGAGGGTGGTGGTATGATCCAGGCTATCTCCCTCAGAACTCTCTCCTTGTGACCCGCTCACATCCCCAGCAGTGTGCCAAACTTCACTGCCAAGGGTCTGACTCTCCTTCCAATTTTACCCCTCTCACTTGGCCAATGGAACGAGTGGGAAAAGGTTGATGAAAATACCTGAAGTAACAGCCCAGTGAATCCCACGACTTCAGAATATCCAGGGTCAAGGTGAGATTAAATGTTTCATGGAATGTGATGGGAGAATATAAGAGGGGAGTGCCATGGGGATGTGTGATTCTTGGCCTTGAAAGATAAGAAACAAGCAACAGCTCCACATTGAAACCACCAGAAAATCCATCCACTCCCTTTTATGACCTAAAATAGGGTGATAATCCTGAGAAAAGACTCCCTCATGTAGCTAGAAGCTGCCTGGAGAGGCATTCTCTAGCCCTCTGTACTCTCTAAGCTGGGAGGGAAAAGTATCCTCACTTTGAATCTACTCAAAGCAACCCACCAGGGAGTGTCTTTAAAGGCCACATTTCCCAGCATCCTTTCTGCGTGCTCAGCCCACGTTGCTCACACTCTTGTTGCCTCAGTGTCCTGACCCATACCAAGAAAATAGAAGTCTTAGCAATCTTTGGTGAGGAGGAGGAAAGAGACAAGCACTTTGCTCCTGCAAAGAATTCAGATGAAATAGTTTAAAAGTAACCAAAGAAATGATGATTTATCACATAGAGGCATTTATTGCTATTGGTTTGAGGGATGAGAAAAATCCCCAAACACGCCCATCATTTTGACATCTGGTCCACTGAGAGAGAACAGGGACATGGGTGGTAAGGGAATGCACTGGTGATTAAGAAAAAGAAGTGGTAGGTAGTTAAGTTGAAGACCTTAAGTAGAAGAAAAAAGACTGACAATTCCCTGATACCTCACTGGGGTAGATGTTGTACGGATTGATAGTTTACCCAGAGGAATATTTGAATAGAGTAATCTCTCATTTATTTGCTGTTTCACTTACCATGGTTTCAGTTACCCCTGGTCAACTGCCACCCCAAAATAGGTGAGTACAGTGTGATAAGGTATTTTGAGAGAGAGAGCAACACCATATTCACATAACTTTTATTCCAGTGTATTATGATAATTATTCTATCAGTTACTATTGTTAATATTTTATTGTGCCTAATTTATAAATTAATCTTTATCATAGATATGTATAGAAAAAAGTATAGTATGTATAGAATTCAATATTTTTGCTGTTTCAGGTACCCCACAGGGGTCTTGAAATGTATCCCCCCCAGATAAGGAGGTACTATTGTATTTTGCAACATACTCTGGACTCTGAACAGGCCTCCCTAGGAGACAACTTCACATTCTTCTCACTTGAATTCATCAATCTGCATGTGGAAAAATTTATTGTGGATATATCCCCCTCATCTTTAACCTTCAGTTGACCTTTTAAACTTCTGTCAAAAGAAACAAGGAAATAACTAAAATAGGTATTTAATAAATAAGGCATGGAAATACCCCTAGACCACCGTTGAATCAAAATGAGATTATGGTCAGGGTAATTTCAAAGCTAAATATAATTGTGTGAAAATAAGAAATATGTGTGAAATAAATACCAGAATAATTTTTATTTCTTTTGATCAATATTCAAACAATCTTGAATTACTATACTGACCAATTGTCCTGCACAAACATGAATTTTTCATAGCACTTTATTCTACACTGAGACCAATACGCTTGTTTAAAAATAAAATTACTAAAAATATAGATCTTATAAAATCATGTAATTTGTTTATAAACAGGTATATAGTTCACAATTTTGTTTTGCTTTTCATAGTCCCATGTGATTTTTTTGCATAAAAAAGAAAATTTAGTTTTCTCTACCATACTTTAAAAAAAGATAATCCAGAATATTTGATCCAAACTTTCTCAGGAGAAATGTAGAATACTATGGCATTTATAATGTATGAAGGAAAAAGTATCTGAAAGAAACCGTAAACACTAGATGCACATCTAGTAATCAACTAGCTACAATCATGCTCCCACAGTACCCTTGTTATCTGAGCTAAGCCATGTATGAGTAACAAGGGTCCTTTTTATTTTTCTAGCTTAAACCTGCCCCCAAATCCAAGTAAATGGCCCTTTGATAACTTTTCAACAATTGGTTTTTCTTTTTCAACTGAAGGACTTCTGGTACATTTTACATGGTCATGTTCATGTTCATTATGGCATTCTTATACAGTCTGCTACTTTAGCTTATTTGACTTTTTCTTCATGAAACATGTTTAGTAGTACTACAGTCTCTCCTGTGATTTTATGTTGCATAATGCCATTCCACTAGGTTCTTGACAAGTGTTAGACTTATAGAAGTTATCATCTCAAAGCCAGAGTGAAGTAAAACAAACAAAAAAAGAGGAATCTGAAATTTTACACAGCGGAGGAAAAAGTATTCATTATAAGGCCCTAAAGCAGAGTTTGGAAATCAATTAGGACATTTAGGAAAGACAGGGGAATAAAACAAGTAAATAAACAAAACAAAGGACAAAAAACAAGAATGGAAAAATCTTCAAATTTATTTTGCTGTATTATTATAGCAGATTGGAATAAATTAACCAACAAACATGAAGAGAGAGTGATAACCAAAACCAGGTTTAATTGTAACCTTTCTTCTAATAATATAACTCCATCCAGGAGTAGAATACATGATTTAATTATATAATAGATCCTAGTCATTCATTAATAGTCTTCTTCCAGTTAAGAGAGGCATATTTTTCCCCTCAGTTTGACCAAGCTGTAGACAGCTTTCTTACTGTTTATAAGCCCCTGACCTCCCTTTTCTTAAAGCATTTACTTTAGAAAACTATCATAAATTCCTTCTCTGCCTCTATGAGACATAAATCTTTTCCCAGCCTCATGCCAATTTTGCAACCCAGGGGTGTCGTTTTCAAGGATGTGGGAGCCATCCCTTTAAAAAGTAATCGTTGGGCCTCTTTCTCCCAGTCTGGGTTTTAGGAGAGTTGAAATTAAGCTCTCTTCCCTATTGTAATAGTCTTGAATAAACTCTTCCTTGCCTGTTTAACTCCACAACTTGACTTTGACATTTCCGTCTCGGGATTTGAGAGAGGTGTGTCCAGATTTGAACTTTCTAATAGCCAAGAATGGACAATATCTCTTTATAAAATGAAAACAAACATTTATTGTGAAAAAAATATTGTGATAATTCTATATCAAAAAACAAATACTAAAACAAACAAAAACCAATTCCCCTTTGTGCAGGAGTTATTTTAATGCTTTCATTCATCAATCATTCTCTACACCTACCTGCAATCAAGGCAATGGCATAGATTGAGAGCCAAGTTTTTCCCTTTACTGCAATCGTAATTATCTCATAAGTAAATTCTTATAAAATAATTTCATGTATATTCATTCAAATGTAAGGAGTGGTGTGTTATTGAAAATTAAGGTATTTGCACATATGTATTTAATTTGTCCATAGTCCAGTAACTTAAAAAACTAATATCATTATTTCTGTGACTATATTCACAAAAAAACTTACATATAGCCACAATTACTGAATTAACACTGCTATATCTTATATAATATTGTTTCAGGTTTTCACAACCATTTTGTTTATTACCACCTGCCCCCAATGAGCCTTTTTAGACTTTTTCCCCCCATTTGTCCAGTATCCATCATAAAATTTTAGTACCGCAAATATATTGCATTATATGTCTGTTTATACACTGCGGTTCTTTGGAAAGCCACAAACAATTGTAATATCTTAGTTATTTTGGCCCCCAAAGAATTATTTGTGCCTCTTTGAATATGATATCACTCCCTTTGAGAATTCATGCTTTAGATAAAACTGTTGATAAGGTACAAATTGCATTCTTCTCTGCAACACTGCTAAGATAAAAACAAAATCTACTCTGTCAATTGATTTGCATGTGTCTAATATAAACCTCATTACTTTACCAATTTAAATGTTATCTTAGCTCACTAGGGTCAGAAAAGAGAAAATGGGAGGGCAGGTTCGGGAGGCGATGACAGACACCCAGATTACTCCTGGGGAGGACGCATTTTTTATGCTTATGATTGAAAAATATTATCAAAATGAGCCCATATATAATTAATAATGACCATAATAGGAGCAGTTAAAGGACCTGAAATATATTGAGAGGAATAATTAATCCCCTAAAAAGCAGCTTTGTGCATCCGTTACTATCCCCATTCACATCTGTTTCATTATGTATGTCTTTTTATACGACGTTGAAGAAAAACAGATAATTTTCTATTCACCCTGGAAAGTCCCACAGCATGTCAATAATTTTCTTCTGAGTTCTTAATGAGAGGCTTTAAATTTCAATAAGAAATGTTTTTCCATTTGGGAACTCATGAGGAGTTTGCAGCAATTCATTCTCAGACAATATTTTATGGCATCATTATGTCAATTTTTTGCTAAGTGATTTCACTCAAATAATTCACTATGAAATACCTCTGTAAATAGTATTTTTAATCCTTATATCATTAATTGACTAATAGAAGTATTTTTTAAAACCTTGTTACAATGATATTACCTTGTTGAATCCAAAATGTTGATTTTAATAATTTCATTATCAGTGTTTCAGTCAAAACCAATTAAACTAATGATCCTATTAACATCGTTGTTAATTATATTGAGATATACATTTATCTTTTTAACATAAGATTTAACACTTTGTTTTTAGCACTTTGCTCCAATTAATGCCAGGTCTACATATACAAGATGAAATAGAATATTTAGAAACTAATTATAAACACTTTGTTAAAAATAATTCCTAAAACAGTAAAATAATTCGATCAAAGCAATTTTTTTTATCGTTTCAATTTCTGGATGATTGCCTTGGTTCTCTTTTCCTTTGTGTGTGTAAAATATGCTAAAGTAACATGAGGAAATAACTTTGATTTATTTAATATTAGGTACTTTTTCTAATAAACATATTCTACAATAAAATTTGAATCCTAAACCTTTGATATTACATCTAGCTATTAAATTTAAATACATGAAAATTCAAGCAAGTGGGCATTAAACATATTGCTTAGGAGCATAGACTTTGGAACCAAGCTCCTAAGTTTGGACCTGAGCTCTGACATCTACTGTCTGGATGACCTTCAGCTAATAATTAGTCACTAATTATTTATTCTCCTTGTCCCACTTTCCTTCTCTAGGAAAGAGGATATTAATAGTGTTTAGATAGAAAGAAGGCAGACACAAGAATTTATATGTGTGACTCCATTTGTATGAAGTTCTAGACAGGCCAAACTAATCCCTGATAGAATTAAGAATATATGATTCTAGTAATGAGGACCAACTGGGCACAGATGCAAGAAGTTTCTGTGGTGAGGGAATGTTCTGTATCACGATACGGGTATCAGGTGCATGGATGTATGCATTTGTCAAAAGTCATTAAAACTTTCCCTAAATATACCTTACTTTCATTATATGCATATTATCTTTCAATATTTGAAAAATATGATGATAATCAAATATTCAATATACATTTTAGTCAAGTATAAATGTATCATAATAATCAAACAATCAATGCCTGCACTGGAGGTTGGGGCCCTGCTTTGCCTGTTATCATGCTGTGATTACTACCTTCGAGCCCCATCTTTCCTTCCTTCATCAACAAATATTTTTGTGTGCCTTCCTGTGCAAATACATCAAGGACATAACCCCTGCTTTTAAGGAGCTGAAAGGGAGCTAAAGTTAACCTTTCTTAGTTTGCTTCTTCATCTATAAAAGGCGAGTTTGATGATTTTAAGTCCTCCCTTAAGCCTAAGCTAAATTGGGATATCATTGTGTCAGGGGGACAGTCTGCTCTCAGTTCCTGGTGTGTTCATGGCAGAAGAATGATCAGACACACCAAAGTGTCAGGTCCAGCCTCTCGGCAGACTGTTATCCCAGTTCTTTATTTCCTTGCTTGGAAAAAAAAACAAAAAACACACAAGCAGGGCCAGTGCGATGGAGTGACCACAAGCAGGAAGCAGATTCACACAAGCAGCTTTTTTTTATAAAACGAAAAGGGTCTATCTCCTTGAGAGACAGACTGACTCATTGAGTGACTGACTCTGGGAATTCTCAGGTTGTTTCCTTTTATTGGCCTGATCCTGGGAAGGGCTTTCAGGAGCGGGAGGTATGGGATGTTATCAAATGGTTAACAGGTGTTCTCAAGATTTCATTTGCATATGTGAGCTCCTTCTTTGAAAGCCCAGCTGGGGGAGTGAACCACAATGTAGATTTAAGCTAATGACATAATAATTATTATGCCCGGGCTGGGGAATTCCCAGATTGGTAAAGCATTCCCTCCTTCCCCAGGTGTAGTAGTCACTCAGGATAGGACTAATGGTAGGGCAACACCAAAACAGAGTGCCTGCGCTTATCCTTTTCCCAGGTAGGGCAATTGCTCAAGGGAGCACCAAAGCAGGCACCCTTGTGCCTCGAAGAGCCAGAAATCCTAGCTATCTACCTAACATTTGTTCATGAAACAGAAATATGGTGCCAGTCTGACTACAGGTACAAGTGGATCTAGAGACCGAAAATACGCTATTTTGGCTCATATTTTCTCCTGTCTTTCCACCAACTCTGCTTGTCTTTGCATGTTGTTCTTTCTGTTCTGTAGTGGATTCCTTAATAAGGCCAGGGAAATTGATAGAAATCCACTCCCTGATATTCACAAGTATTTGTCTTAAAGAAGAGAGACGCTTTCTTTCTCAGGGTACATCTGTCAAAAACTGGGCTACACAAAGCCTAGTTGTCTAGCCTTATAGTAGGGGCGGCTAGTGAGATCATTTTCACATAAATCACATGCAATAGTTTTTCTACGTGAAATAAGGATTCAATAATAAGGAAAATGTATGATGGGGATACCAATTACACCAACTGACTGCCACATATACCATTCTACACTAAGGCAGCCTGTGGTGGAAAGCAGAGACCAGGAAGACCACAAGCTGACTACTAAAACAGCTTCCACAAGTTGTTTGCTGTGTGATTTTATAAATTTATTTTAAATATCTGTGCTTCAGTTTCATTATTTTAAAAATGCAGATTACAATAGCATCTACCTCATAGTTACAAAAAATAAGGTAACATAAATAGCATTGAAAATGGTGTCTGGCTCTATATAAATGTTTGATTAATATAAAATCTAAACTCCACACTATCATGGTTAATTAGAATCAGTGTTGTTTTTGTTCTCGCCTTTGCACTAGTAGCTAGAGACTGTAGACATATTCTAAAATCCATAAATACCTCAGAAGGCCATGAAATTGAAACCATGTTTCTGAGGATAAATCACACTAAGTAGACCTTCATACAGGATCTGTTAACTCTCCGCAGTTTACTTTTGAATAATGTAAGGAGTATAATGCAATATCTTCCTAAGCATGCCAGTTTGGAAGAGATATATGATTAAACCATATATAGACAAAACTGCACTGTGTTGTAAAAGCTATAAAGCTATAGATGTAAAATAGATAATTGCTTGGGGTTGTCACAAAGTTGATTTCAATTGAAATTACATTGTTCAAATGTAGCATTGCATAAATGTCAAAAGTTATATTGTAGCTAAAATTTGCCAAGTGTAAGTTATTTCCTGGGTCTTGAGATATTGAGATATCAGGAGAGTCTTTTTCATTCCACTGCGGAATATGATTATATATCTAGAGCAATTTGGAAACCTAGAGACCTCAGAAAAATCCATTCTATTTGGTCTCTTTATAGAGTTGCATATAAATAGTTGGCCACTGTGATATTTTGTTTTATGTTTTAATAGCAATGGTCTATCCCCACTGACTTCTTGGATTACATCTTGATAAAAAATGAAAGTGCTTTACCACCACGCTTTATGCCACCAGTAATTTCCTTTGGATCCTTAGAGATTCCAGCAATTTTACACTCTTCACTTGAGGGAGCCACTTCTGGTGTTAAAACAAAACAAAAATAAAACACCAAAAAAAAAAAAAAAAAAAAAGACAGACAACACCTTATTTTTCAAAGTTACATTCACACAGAGACTTGCTCTGGTGAAACACAGAAGAGCTGTAAACCTAAACAGAGGGCTAGAGTTAAATATTTCCTAATCGCCTGTTGTTCAATACTGTCTGTTCATTTGTTACACTTGGTGATGTGCCACTAAATGTGTAAAAACTGGTTAGTTACACTATATTACTCTAAAAAGATGCCCTGTGTTAGTAAAGATGATGAAAATTTGTTTACATTGGCTTCCGCCAATGTGTTACAGAAATAAAAATGCACTTCTCTGTGAATGAATTTTAAATGCATTCCATTCCTATTCATATTCTGCTTTATTTTGGTTTGTTAATATGTGAGGTATTAAGATTAAGGAGGTTTACTTCAAAGCACTGCAAAATACATGACATTATTTATGACAGAAAAATAATCATTGTCGCCATTGTTGAATAATTAAGCTTTTTGCCCCTCAGAGGGTCTTACAATGTTCTATTCCTGGCTACTGTTGGAAAAAGCGTTATTTATTCAGACAGTGACCGTCTTATAACCAGTTAAGGTGAAAAGTAAACCTAAGCAAGTATTTGTCTTTATGCATAAGAAATAAATGATGCTTGAATTCACTGATTTAATGCATACATCTCTGTGTTTCTGTACAAAGCTAGTAATTAAAAGAATGTTTATCTAGTCACAGAAAAATAGCCTGTTATGTTGTTCTTTTCTCAAAATAAAAAGAGATCAATTCTGTTCCAACGAGCTCAAGAGAGTTATTTCCTTTTTCTTGGACATGAAGTTAATTAGGAAAAGGGGAAAGCTATTAAAAATAATCGAGTGTTTACCAAATGCCAGCTGCTTATCAAATATCAAGTACAGTGCCAGAAATGTTAGTGGAGGGCTTAAATACACAGGCTTTGGAGTCAGACATAATTCACATTTGCGTTAACTTGTGTGATGATCTCAGGCAAGTTTCTTACTTCTCTACAAGTGCCATCTCCTCAGGTGTAACAGAAATAACACTGTCATCCACCTTTAGTGATTCCTGTATGAATTAAATAACCTACAAAATCTATTAGAACCTAAAATGTATTCAATAATGTGTGTTCTGCCCTTACTTTATAATTATTTGTTTACTCTTCACAACAAACTTAAAACACATATATATATATATATATATATATATATATATATATATATCTTAGTTATACAAATGAGAAGAATGAAGTTCAGAAAATTAAAATGACTTGGCCAAAGTTATGCATTTATTTAAAGTGAATTGAACTCAAATCTTTAAAGCCTATTTGTTTTTCGTTGGACAACACTCTTGCCCACTTCTCATTTTTCTGGTGTGTTCTTCAGGCAATGATTATTTTCTCCACACCACTGTTCAGTTCATTTTGTATAAAATGGTAAACTGTTCATATAGAGAACATTAAGCTTACAGTTTTAATGAATATCATAATAAAATTATCATTTAATGGTTACTTCCTCTACCTGCTGGGCACAGTATATGAATGAAAATAATTATTCCATTTAATTTTGGGGATGTGTTGGTAAATAGGTATCATTACTTCTTACTTTACACTGTGGAAACTGAAAATCACAGAGGTTAAGTAATTTGTTTATAATCAGGCAACCAATGTGAAGAAGATTCATTACTTGAAGCCATGTCTATCGTATTCTAAAGTTTATGGTGTAATCACGAAGCCCTACTGTTCCCCATCTGAGTCCAGAAAATAAGGTCAGGTTGGTATTTTCAACAACTGCTCCTATTAGCATGAACTTCACATTCACCTCTACTCTGAAAGCCATTTCACTGGGTCATATGACATACAGTTATGATTTCCGGCTTTTATGTCTCCAACAGAAATCTTAAATGGGTTCAAGTTTAAAAAACAAATTGTCCCTTTCTCTTTTATTTTTTGGAAGTATTCATAGTACTAAAATTGCCACGGTTTTCTAATAGCTTTGAAGTAAACTAGTCTTGAAGTTTTTCGATGGAAGCAGTATGAGATTCTGGACTTTCCACATCTTCAGAGAAGTATGATCCATATAAAGTAAAATCCAGGCTTACAGTTTGGGTACTATCACATGTAAAGAGTTGTAAGGATTCCTGTCCAAAAATCCAGCCATATGAATTCTGGATTTGCTTAGCCTGACCCCACAATTACATATCCTAATTCCTTGCAATAAATCCATATAAAAATGAATTACTCATAAATATCCTAAATTATACCCTCCTACTTCTGCTTCTCTGGTTGAATCCTTCCCAAAACACCAAAATTTTTCTTATGTGGTTGAGACGTCCTGGTTAGAGCAAGCAAATTATAAAGAAGTTTAGGACTGATCGAGTCCAGATAGTTTTTCACTGTGTGGAGTTTAGTGGGTGATATTCTCTCCTGATGAATGGGCTACATTCCAACCAGACTGGTTGCAGTCTGGTTGAAATCTCCCTTTTCAAATGTGTGGTTTCTATTGAATCATCAGATTTTTCTCTTTAATGGAAAAAAGTATAAAACTGACCCTTTTGTTCAAAATAACTATGAAAATGCCATCTAAAGAATATGTTGGCATTCACTGAGAAAATGCAAAGAAAAGGTAAGAAGTTTTTGCAGTATTGTTTTTATTTATACCCATTGTATATAAATAATAATTTGATATTACCTACAAAAGATGCTAACACAAAATGAAAAGTTAAATGAAAAGAATTATTTAACATGTTTCAAATATTCTGAAATTGCATCCAGCAGTAATATGAAAAATGTAAATATGTTGTGTACACCTTAATATTAATCAAACTACAAGTGATAAAGAACACACATACAGTCATATGTAACCACTAATAAGGAATGAGGATATGGTTATCCATATTTTTATTTTTGGTTTTAAGGCAAGCATAATCCCCTTAATGTTTAGACTATGCAGCGAATATATAGCACTTCAGTTTATTTTCATGTGTGATTTATTAGGTGTATGTTTAAAAAAATGCTTGCAGTTTGCCTTGTAAGTTGAAAACCCCAGAATAATCCAACGATTTGACTACTATTTCTTATGAGGTTATTGTCTAGATACAGGAATTCTCTATAATACAGGACAGTATCCTGTTGATTGCATTCTTGCACAAAGTAATTAAAAGATCACCTTTATGACTAAATTCATATGAGAAGAAATAACTCGGTATTTGGCATAGGTATAAGTTGTGCATATTACTGTTTCATTTCCATTGGTTGCTTATAATATTTTGGTGCACAATAAGAGGACAACTGCAGTATTCTACAGTAGTCTGACTTTAAATAAGGGTTTTGATAGATTTAATATTATTATTTTTAAAGAGTTAATGGTTAGCACAGAAGGAGACCTCTGGAACAACCTTTAATACTGTGATGTTCACATTCTAATGGTTGTTAAATATTTGAATATCATATTGATTTCTGTATCAGTGCACTTTTTTAATAGACAGTCTGCAAATTTAGAGATGCTACATATTTAAATGCATCAGTCCCACAAACAGTATATAAGTGTTCCTTTCTCTCTGCATCCATACCAGCATCTATTTTTTGGGGACTTTGTGATAAAGGCCATTCTTACTGGGGTTAGATGATGTCTCATTGTGATTTTGATTTGCATTTCTCTGATGATTAGTAATGTTGAGCATTTTTTTCACATGTTTATTGGCCATTAGTCTATTTTCTTTTGAAAAGCTTCTGTTCATGTCTTTTGCCCACTTTTTAATGGGGTTGTTTGATTTTTTTTTTTTTTTTTTTGCTGATTTGCTTGAGTTCTTTGTAGATTATGGTTATCAGCCCTTTATCAGATGAATAGCATGCGAATATTTTCTCCCATTTTGTAGATTGTCTATTTGCTCTGTTCATTGTTTCCTTGGCTGTGTAGAAGCTTTTTAAGTTAATCTGGCCCCATTTATTTATTTTTGTTGTTGCTGTGATTGCCTTTGGGCCTTTGTCATAAATTCTCTACCTAGGCCAATATCTAGAAGAGTTTTTCCAACATTTTCTTCCAGAATTCTTATGGTTTAATGTTTTAGATTTAAGTCTGTTATCTACCTTGAATTAATTTTTGGGATTGGTCACAGATATGGATCCTGTTTCAATCTTCTACATGTGGCTATTCAATTTTCCCAGCACCATTTATTGAATAGGGTATTCTTTTTGCCAGTGTATGTTGCTGTCTACTTTGTCAAAGGTCAGATGGCTGTATATGGAAGGTTTTATATCTGGGTTCTCTGTTCTGTTCCATTGGTCTATCTCTCTATTTTGTGCCAGTACCATGCTGTTTGGGTTACTATAGGCTTGTAGTATAGCTTAAAGTCTGGTAAAGTGATGTCTCTGGATTTGTTCCTTTTGCTTAAGGTTGATTTGGCTACTGGGGCTCTTTTCTGGTTTCAAACAAAGCATAGAATTATTTTTTTTCTGGATCTGAAAAATAAGAACTAAAGTACACTTACCATTTGATCCAGCAATCCCACTACTGGGTATTTACCCAAAAGAAAAAAATCATTTTATCAAAAAGGCCCTTGTACTCTAATGTTTATTGCAGCAGAATTCAAAATCACAAAGATGAGAAATCAACCCAAGTGACCATTAGTTCATGAGTGGATTAATAAAATGTGGTATGTGTATACTGTGGATATTACTCAGCCATGAAAAATGAATCAATACCTCTTGCAACAATCTGGATGGAACTGGAGATCATTCTCCTAAGTGAAGTATCTAAAGAATGGATAACCAAACAACACATGTACTCACTATTAAATTGGAACTAAACAATCAGCACTCATGTGCACAGTTGGAAGTAAAACTCAATGAAAATCATGCAGGTGGGAGGGGGGAGGGAATGGATGAAACCATAAGTAATGGGTACAATGTACACTATCTGTATGATGGACACACTTATAACTTTGACTCACGCAGTAGAAGAGCAATCCATGTAACCAAAATATTTGTACTCCCATAATATTCTGAAATAAATAAATAAATGCATCTTCCAGAGAGTATGCTATTTAAACTCCAGTTTCTTCCATTTTTCTTTCCCTACTAGAGGTCTATGTGCTTTCTCTTGAACATCTTTAACAACACTGCCAGGAAGGATTTGACTGGTTCATAAGAATCGCTGAGATAAAACTGGGAGACTGGGAAAAAATTTCAGATCAAAAATATGGAAATTTTTTTTTCTCCCACTAGTTCCTTGCCTTTGGACAATCCAATGGATGAGTGTGGGGGACATCTGATTTTTAACTTTAGCTATCCAAGTCCAGTTAAATATTTCAGGGTTCCCACTAAAAGCTGAGTTCACCAAAGCCGTTGGTGTTGAACACTGTATCTTTGGTTGTATCTCCTTCTTCCTCACAGCTATGTTCCCCAAGTTGTCAATTGCTTTCCTTATGAGGAATCAGATGGAAGCTGATGGACCTGAAAGGATCTCTAAGGAAGCTGGATAAGATTAAGGAAAGTTTTCTATTTTATCCTTAACGTGGAGTGATCCCCAAGATGGAGTGATCCCCATGGGAATTTTCCAATGGCCAATTATCTGGGATAGAGATTCAGAGACCAGAGAACTGAGAATAAAACCTAAAATGGTGGTAGAAATTTGTAAGGATGGGTACGTCATTGAACAAAATATCAGGATAGAGAGTGTTTAGAAGAAGGAACCAGCTAGGAGATTGGAAAGAGTATTCCTCTGGAAAGGAAAGACTTACCAGTTAAAACTGTTCATTTTGATTCTAAATATCTGTCATACAAAGTTTTTTGGACTGGGTGGTGGCTGTTGTTCCATTGACTCAGTGGGAAAGTGTCAAAATAGCAGTTGGAATGGCTTATTGTGATCTTTACTGATGGCTTCAAAAGAGTAATTAATCATGGCAAACAAAAATGCTGGTAGACAAGTCCCCCCAAAAAAGGCAATCAACACTCAGACTTCCTACCCTGACAAAACTGGAAACCTAGAATTATAGGGAGGGTGGAGAATCTTGATGATTTTTCTCTGTTTGTGTAACTGCTTTGAACTTAGTAGGCGGATGGATGGTTTCTATTGCTTAGATGAAGGGAATCTGGATGGGCACAACTTGGGCACTGATTTCATTTCAGTTGGTTCTGCAACTATGCTTTTCTGTTGCCGGAGATCATATCTGGTGGTAGAATGTTGTCTGATGGCTAAGAGAGAAGGTTTATACTCAATGTGGATGAAAACTCCAATTAATTATTCATGAATACTGCCAATCCCTGGAAGTGGGATGGAGAATATATATCTTTTTCTCTCTTTTTTTTCCTATTCCTGATTCAATTAATATGTATCCTGATAAGACTGGCTGTTTGATGATTTTTTAAGATCCAAAGTTGACTGGGCAGAGACAAACAGGATTTTCTGCAAGATTAAAGATTATGACAATTCTCTTTACATTGCTTGGTAATGAGCCAGTGCATACCATTGCTAGGCAGTAGGAGAAGCTGTGAAGGGTCTCAGCATCCTTCAAGATTTTCCGGTGAAATCGGTACAACTATCCTAATCAGCTGGTGCCCAACCTCAGACTGTTATTATACCATTTGTAAGGACATTCAAATGCTCTCCGCATAAAATTGTGTAACATATTTGGATGAAAATCCTTTTCCTGGAGAACAGCATTATTTCCAGCTGTGTCTGATGCAAACATGTTTTTCTTTCCAAAGGATGAAAAGAGAGCAGGGGACTATTAATATTTTCCTCATCCTGTTAGTAACTTTCTTCATATAGATAGATAGATATAGATATACACTTGCAAATATTTATACACATACATATTTTGTGTGCATTCATATATAATACACACACAAACATTTTTCTAGGCTAATGAGTAAAAACATGTTACATATAAAACAGCAAAATACATCTGTGGCTTTTAATTTATAAACACCCCCTAATGTATATGTTCTCACATAGCCAGTGAACTTTTCTGCTCTAAAGTAGCTCATATTTAAACGAACTTACACTATGTCCTGACCACAGAACTACAGCACTAAGCACTATACACACACACACACACACACACACACATATATACAGCATGTATATGTGTACATACATATATATAAAAAAATACATTCCAAGTAATAGAACGTTATCTAATAAAACTACTCAAGTTTCTAACAGTAATTTGGCTATACTAGCAACTTCATCATTATTTCCATGGTTAGCAACCCGAAATTTGGGAAGTTCTGGTTTTGGTTGCCAGGCAGACACATCAAAATGATCTTAAATATTGATATTTCATTCATCCATCCAAAAAGGAGTTCAAATTCGTAAGTAAATTAACATCTTTGAGGTTGTCTGGTAAAAAGAGTGTGTTCTTTTCTGAGGGAGATACTGCAGTTGTATGAGTTTATTAAATGGCATAGCTTACTCAATATGTTAGTACCACACCTAAGTTTCAAAATGTAAGATGAACTCCCCAAGGAAAAAAAACTGATAAACTTGGGGTGACAAATGTCTCCACCTCTACATTGAATTGCTCAACCTCTATATTGAATTGTTTCTAAAGCATCATACAGAAAATAAGTAATTCAAATGGAATTACAATCTTTACCAGAATCTATGAAAGATTACCAAAGGTAACTAATTCAAAATCCATATCAAATTTTTCAGAATTTCCCCTTTTCTATCCAATATTTTTGACACCACATCTCCTCTGAAGCTTCTTATGTAAAATAAATCCAAACTCAACCATCTCCATCTCACAGGGTGATTTTTTCCTCTCTCTGCCTTTTCTCACATTTTTGAAACTTTTGTTAAGCTGAGCAACCTAGACTCTTCTCCATTGATTAAGAGTATATTCAAAATACCAAGTAGCAAAGAAAAGAAAAATAGACAAAGGCAGTGACTTTAGAGATAACAAATAGGATGTGAAACTCTCACTGTTCATATACAAGTTTTTTTTTATTTTTTTATTTTTATCTTTTTTTTTATTGTTTGTTATTATAGGGGTACAGATGTTTAGGTTACGTATGTTGCCCTTGCCCCCCCTTCCCCCCAAGTCCCAGTCCCAAGCATGTCCATCTCTCGGACGGTGCGCATTGCACTCTTTGTGTATGCATATATGTGCAACCTCTGTGGAAAGCCATATGGAGATACCTTAAAGAGATACAAGTAGAATTACCATTTGATCCAGCAATCCCATTACTGGGCATCTACCCCAAAGAACAAAAATCGCTCTATGAAAAAGACACCTGCACCCGAATGTTTATAGCAGCGCAATTCACAATTGCAAAGGTGTGGAAACAGCCCAAGTGTCCATCAA
>RJWJ010001503.1:0-36496 GCA_004363605.1 Indri indri | reverse complement strand
GTGAGTGGATTAGTAAAATGTGGTATATGTATACCATGGAGTACTATTCAGCTTTAAGAAACAATGGTGTTATAGCACCTCTTGTATACTCCTGGATAGGGTTGGAACGCATTCTACTAAGCGAAGTATCCCAAGAATGGAAAAACAAGCACCACATGTACTCACCATCAAATTGGTAGTAACTGAACAACACATAAGTGTACATATAAGAATGGCATCTATTGGATGTCGGGTAGGGAGGGAGGGGGAAAGCGGAGGGGCGAGGGGGAGGAGGGCATATACAAGTTTTTAATTCTCACATATATCTGTCATCCGATGACTTTCTGGCATGACTGACGGAAGTCAAGAAAATGAAAGCCTACAAGTTAGAGATTGTGTAGAAAACAAGCATAGCAACAACCTCTTCATATCAGCATTGTCCTGTTTCTGCTATGCTTTGTATGACCTGCTGTGACTGTGCTTGGAGAGAGATTTATTTTCCTTTCGTAATTGGATCTCAGAAAATTCTATGGATTTTGTTATCCACAGTTGCAATTCCCCATAAAGTTTTACCATCAAATATAAGAAGCATCTATTCTCATCACATGTATTCTATAGTGTGTAAAATCAAGATATCATGGACATACGTTCACATTTTTTTAGATAAGATTTTTTAATTAAAAATATAAAATTGGTTTAAGATGTTTGGTGGTAAAACATTTCCAACTATTTGTTGATATTGTGGGCATAGCTCCTTGGAAATGGCATTGAATCCATTATTTGCTCTTGGGTTTAATGGCATAGTTGGGATCAAGAAGGGTCATGTTTAGGGTACAAACATGGAACCTACTACTATCCATAAATAGGATTGGGGTTTTTAAAATGTGTGCTTAAATAACTGTAATACTGAGTGTAATACTTAGGACCATGAGGATACACAGGAAATTGAGAATTCATTCTCAACATAATATTGATTCTGTCACATTTACCTGTTGGAACCTTAACTTCACTTTCTTTGAAAGTTCCACAAGAAATTTATAAATCATAGTGTTTGCCATCACTCACTCCATTCCTCATAAACAGGACTTGATTATGCACATTTATCTTAAATCTGCTTGAAAGGATTTTAAATATTTCTAATGTGGTTACCAACACAAAAATTTCAGAATTTTGGAACCTCAGAAAATTCTCTTTTCTTTTTTTATACTACACCATAGTCCAGTTATTATAATTGTTAATTTGCTCTATGCCTACTTTTACAATTCACATCAGTTATTTATTTTCTTTATCTTGTCTCACAAAAACAATTTGTGACAGGTGAAAGTATAAGTCTAATTATATACTTTTATTAACTTCTTCACTGTGTTTTCTTTGTCAAAATTCACTAAAACTAGTGTGGAAATATGGTTGTCAGCTAGCATGCTATTAGATTCATTTTGTTACGTTCTTCTGATGGTGTTATATCCACTGTTTTGTTGTCTAAGCCCTTTGATCATATAATCTAAATACAACACTGCTTCCAGCATTATATTCGACATTAAAAATTTTTATGACATTTTATGGCCAAAATTAACAGTAAAGTTTAAACATTCTAAAATTGTTAAAATCTTGAACATAAGATAATTAAATATTATTGATAAAAATAAAGGTTAAATTTCAAAATTCCACATGATAAAAACTTTCCTGCATATATATATAAATCAAAGACAAGAAAATTTAATATTGATAATCTAAAGAGACCATGATTTTCGACAAATGTCAAATTCACCCCTATCTAAAGCTGTCTTTTTTTTTTTTTTTTTAAAGAAAAGTATTTGGCCATAGAGTCATAAGGATAGAATTTCTGAACATACAGCTACAGCTTGCCTTTTGATTAGCCATTGGGTGCAAATAAGGTCCCATTTACATAGAGGAGAAAACTAGTAAATATTATTATTCTTAGAATTCTCATTATTTTCATTACAGAAACCATGATACATTTTCCCAAAGGTTATTTTGCTTTAGAACTTTGTAGCTCAACCCTTTATAATAGATTATTCCAGTTTTCCTGGAGTGGGGGTAATAATAATCAAAGAAGGGACAAAGTGAGAAATTTATAGCTATAATTAATAAAATACTGAAGTCTACATATTGGAGCTTGTAAAAAATCATGCAACTTTTATTCATTCCAAATTGTTTGTATGAAAATTGATGGAATCTATGTGCACATTTTAAAAATAATAATCTTTCCTGAAGTCAAATAGTTATTCAAACTCATCCCTCTTGATGCTTCCCCAGTCCTCTGCTTATCTCTGATTCACTCCCTCTGACTCACAGATGTTATCACTCAAGGATTCATTCTACTTGAAGTTCCTAACCTCAGCTCATTCTCACCCCTCACTATTAGTAATGTAAGTCGGCTCCCCCTACTCAAGAGAGAAACCCGAGTTTTTCTCATATCATCTCATCTCGGTATAGCAGCAAACATACCTGTACAGTTTGTGAAATTAGCATACAATCACATCTTGTCTCTGGCTATTATCCTTTAATACGCATGAGGCTTTAGTCCCATATATATGCCCTTCCTTTCTACCCTGTTCAAAAGCTTAAGTATTCCTTTCTTTGAGTCTTTAAATATTCTCAAGTTGCTCATATTTTTAAAAATGATTAACTTAACCATTTCATGACTAGTTAATCTCTCATTCAAACTCCTTAAAGTGAGACATTTAATCAGAGCCTACATGGGCTTGTTATTTTCATTGTCTCATTTGGCTTCCAACCTTATACTACTCTATACACAGTGAGCCTGAAATTTACAAACAAATCTTTCTCTAATCCTTTAGGTGATACTTCTCACTGATTCTTTTGAAGTATTTGGTGCCACTGGTCACCCATTACTTGTAAGTTCTTTCTTCGCCTTCCTTGATATTTTGCCCTATTGGAATTCTTGATATAGTTATCAACTTCTCTTCTGTATCACTGTCTCTCTTTCTTTCCTTTTCCTGCTCCCCAGATCTTAGTATCTTAAAGTTTGAGTTCCCTTGCCTTTATATTATGCCTTTATAAATTATGCCTTTATAAATCAATTATGCCTTTATAAATCATTTATAAAAAGTTTTCATTAAATCTATGGTTATTGCTTATTTATTATTTTTATTTTTAATCAATGAATAATAATTATATTTATTTATGGGGTACATGATGTTTGGATACATGTATACATTGTTAAATAACTACCATAATCAAACTAATTAAATATCCATCACCTCACATACTTTTTTTGTGCTGAGAACATGTAAAATATACTTTTGTAGCAATTTTGAAATGCATAGTACATTATTATTAACTATAGTGACCATAGATTTCCAGAACTTATTCCTCCCATCTAACTGAAACTTTGTCCCCTTTGGCCAGCATGTCTCCACTCCCCTCTCCCTCACTCTCCTCAGACTCTGGTAACTACCATTCTACTCTCTACTTCTATGAGTTCAACTCTTTTTAGGTTCCACATAAAAGTGAGATCATGTAGTATTTCACTTAGCATAATGTCCTCCAGATTCATCTATGTTGTCACAAATGACACAACTTCCATCTTTTTCAAGGCTGAATAGTACGTTATTGCTTATACATGCCACGTTTCCTTTATCCGTTCATCTGTTAGGTTATTTTCGTATCTTGACTATTGTGGATAATGTTATAATGAACATGAGAATACAGACATTTCTTTGAGATACTGACATAATTCCCTTTGAATATATACCTACAAGGGTGATTGTTGGATTAATGGTTTATAGTCTGTGTTAGGGCAATTAGAAGACATCTTCTGACTAATGCCTTATAGTCAATTTATTTCTCTCTCTTTTCAGGAAAGGTTGTTATCATTTTTCTTTCTCTCTTTCTCTCTCTCTTTAGGAAAGGTTATGTCCAGTTTGATGAGTTGACATCAAGCTAAATACTCTCTCAAAGAAAACATTTAAGCATGAAATATTTAGTACTTATGTGATACAGCAGGTTTTTAGACTTGTAGAAATTAGAGCCCAGTTCTTTAAAAGTGTCTACCCACTTACACCGCAGCTAGTTCTGGTAGACCAGCTATTTGTCAATCAAGTTCTTTGCACCTATATATTTATCATATCCATGTCTAAAATGCCCATAAATTTTAATTACTCTGCAATACATTGATGGCATCATGAATCAAACATCCATAATTCAGGGAAAATGATTTTAATGCACAGAGGTAATTTATATTTATGAAAATGAAGTTAAATTTCAAATGAATTAGTTTTAGTAAAAACATGAGAAAGTTTTCTTTAACTTGGCTGCCCTTTTCTGATGTCTTTTTTTCCCAATTCTAAAGCAGTCATACTTCTAAAATCTTAGTCATTTTTTGCACAGTGAAAAGATCTGTCACAACCTTCATGTAACAGTGAACAAACTCTATTTCAGTCCTCTCATCATTTTCTAGGCTCCTTATGTCCTCTTCAAAGATCATCAGTTTCTGATAAATAGTTTTATCTACATATAGATTTGTATTTTACTGTAATGTTTTTCCCCATTGTTATCCTCAATGTATCTCCAAATTAGAAAAGGATTTCCTATTTTTCCACATTTTGAAAATACAATTTAATGGCAAACCAACATTTTAAAATCTTTCCTATAGCCACCAACAGTGATGACCATCCTATAGCCACATATCTAAAGAGGTTATCTCTTTCCATTTCTGTAAAGTTGAAATCTCATTAAGTGCTTCTACATGTTTTAAGAAAACTGAAAAGAGAGCAAAACCTTTATCACGACAGCCTCAATATTCCAAGTCAGCAAATCTCACTCTTTTTTAGCAATGGTATGTACAAGTAGTGCAGGATAGGTAGCAGGTAAGATGTTTTCATTTTATTTGGTCAAAAGTTTAGAGACTAAGTGGAATTTGCAAAAATTTACATTTGCATTATCTGTGAAACATGCAAATAGACGAGCAAAGGTTAGTTTGTATTTGGATAAGACACCAAGGATCTTTTGTTACATGTTTTCTGCAGTTTCATTACAATCTTCATGACAATCATGATTTGAAACTCTACTTTTCAAGTCCAATCCTCTAAAAGCTAGGAGGGAAATTTTTCTTTCTTCTTTTCCTTTTCTACCATGATTAAACACATGGTGAACTGCAAGGAGCATGGTTATGGGTAGGACCCCGACTACTAGCAGCGTACTATGAAGGACCAAGACATCTGTTATTAAAACGTCTCCTTGTGTGTGCCCACAGGACATTTTGCTATAACCTCTGAAGCAGGAAATATAGCTTTCTTAGATCAATCAAGGGAACACTAGAATGAATATGTGTTTGTTCCTGTGGTATGCCCAAGCTAATTCAGCAGCCACTATTTTCCACTGGAATCTTTTCGGGAGATGAAAAACTCTTTGACTGATTTCAATGTGCTTGTGTGTCTCACCCTGGATTTGTGCATTTCCAGCTCCATATGTGCTTTCATGTGCTCTGCTCCACCAGGTCCAATTGCAAATTTTTGTTTTCAGCATTTCTAGTGGGCTCTGCTGTGATTATTTATCTCCCTGTTTCAGTTGTATGTGTCCCTCTCTCTGCCATTAAAATAACAGAGTTGTTCAAGCTTCTTTTTCGGGGATGTCTGCCTTATCCTGGCATTGGTATTGTAATCATTCATTCTCATTTTCATTATCTTAACTCAGACAATTTGGCCACAATATGTAAAAAATGATTTAAATGTTGAAAATTAAGCTAACATTATCAGGATATGAAGCATTACCCTTAATCCACAGGCAAAGTCAAAGTTGCGATATTAACATTCACAATTACAACACACCTAAATTGTACACCTAAGTACAAGATTTGGGAAAAAGCAACATTACATAATCCATTACTGGGAACCACAGATCAGGGTCGCCAATGTCAGAGGTCAGGACAAAGAGCAGAGACTACCGAGGACAGATAAACAAGGCCTTATTCATTTAACACTAGAAAGAGTGTTGCTTTTAGCCCCTACTTTGAGGGCTGCAATATGGGTTCTGTACTTTTTTCCCAAACTCATCATCAAAAAATGGGATTTTTCAAATCCTGGAAAGAATTTTTTTCCAAGATGCAGCATTTTTAGTGTTAAAACAAGGACAGAGCCAGTATAACTATCCTGGACAGTGTTTTACCTTACTATTATTTATTAACCTATATCAACTATTTTTTGCCCATATGACAGCACATGGAACAAAGTACCTTAAGTGGAAAGCTAAATGAGGCACTGGGAAGAAGAAGGCAGAGCAGTGTATTTGTTTAGCAAGGGTGTTAGTATCAGGCAACTTTGCTGGGAAATGGAATAGCAGTTTAAAAAAAAATAAACACCTGATGGTCAAAAAGATTAGCATCTGAATACACATGTATACATGAGAAAATCTCTGAGTGTTCTTATGAGTAGTCAGAGGAGTGGGAATATATATATAAATATGTGTTTGTGTATACACCTATGTGTTTGTGTGCGTATAATTTCCTTTACTTACTGTAAGAGTAAGAAATTGTGTGTGTGTGTATGTGTATATATATATATATATATATACACACACACATACATATACATATGCACACATATATATATATATAGTTTTTTTACTCTTATACCTGCTGTTTAAACCACATTTGACAAAAAGTGTGTTCATCAATCCATAATATAATTTGTGCTTCTAGAAGGCAACAATATTAAAATAAAGAGGAGTGAAGGGAAGACAGTGAAAAAATAAAAGAATAGAGAAAATTGTTCTGAAAATCAATTTTGATTAAATGCAAAAAGTGAAAATAGAAAACAATACAAATATAAGTGTATGTGAACTAAACAAGATTAAATTGTAGAAAACCTTAATCTCTACTAGAAAATGGGTCAGGATTACTCTGATAATTTAGTGATTTTTATTATGGTTTTTGTTAGTTTTAATGTGCTTTTATTTTACTAAATGTGATTTTGTCATGGCAGTTCCCATAGGTACTTTTCATCCTTAACAAAGACTGAAATTTTACAAATTAAAAAAATATGTATAGTTATGTATAGATGTTAGTTTATATTCAGACATTTCACACATACCTATTATGGTAACAAAATATGTTTCAAAATCTTAGAAGTATAATAGGAATCACGTTTTCTCTACCAATAAAATCACTTTTATTTGAAGAAATAAGTGCTAGCAATTTTACATTTAGCATCTCAAAAGACTTTATTTGTACGTTGTTTTGTCTTTTCAATTTAAATATATTATATTTTATTGCTTTTATTCATTTTATGGGAATTGCAAATATCATCAGTATTAATTTTCAAATGTCAAAATAGTGACCATTTCTTCCAGAATTTCCAGTAGACTAATATATACTTTATGGTTTGGGCTTCTATTTAAACTGTTACTGTCATGTAAGTATTCACTACTACAGATTAGATATTTGCATTGTTTTAAAATATTTCTATTCTGTATTTAAGTCAACACAGAGAAAATATATATTTTTCTAATGAACTACTTTATATTGCAGGCACATTTTAAGTACATTTTTTAAGCACATTTTTCTTTCTTATATGAAGAAAAGAAACCTAGTAGAGATTTATAAACAATGGTGCTAAATTTATTTTTAATGGTGTGTATAGATCATACTTTGATATATTTTATAAATATATCAAATCTTATGTTTTTATAATATAAATTACATGCTACAAAGAGAAGTTTGGGTGTTGTACCTGTAAATAATATAAACACAGCTCGATTTTTAGAGACTTATAGACATATGCCATTGATTTGTTGCTGAAAAAGCAAGAGAAATGCTATGTGTGCTGAATTTGGACTAAATCACCAAATGAGAATGAAACCTCTGTTTCATCTGAGATTGGTGAAAAAGATCCACAGCAAAATGGTGGAAGAAGTGTGGTGCATAATGCCACTTTGGGCATGTCATTACAGATGGGAAAAGAATCTCAATGATCATTCCCATATTCAACACACATCTGACATAATTTGTTCTAAATTATCACCCATTTTTCTCAAACATATCGTAAACCTTTTCTGCTGAGTGTTTAAAACAGAGATCAGATCAATGGACTTGTTCCTACTCATACTCCTTTTGTTTCCTTACTTTTTGTAATCTTTAAGATTTAGTACAAAATGATATTCATTGGCAAAGACATTATGCTGATTATAACTTAAAATACTAAATATAGTCAAACGTATTGGTAAATTAATTTTATATGGATTGTCAGATTTAATCTGGCATTCAAATTGGAGAGATGTATAAATATTTATTTGTTAAAACTATATATTATAAATGTACCACACAGCAATGACTTTCTATTATATGAAATATTTCATTCTATATACTTATGTTTGTAATTGTTTTACTGTTGATTAATTGATAATGTCCACAGGTATGAGTTGAAGAATGTGCTTGATGACTTTTCCCAGGGATCTTTGTTTATGTCTCTCATATTTTATTACCAGTGTATATACTATGATTATTACATTATTATTATTTTAGTATTATCACGGTCTGATTTCTCTTATAAAACTCCAAAAAGTTAAACTGGAAATGAAAAAAAATAAGCTTCAGCTTTATTCCCTCCAGGTCTACATTTGGAAAGTGAGAAGTCTTGATGCCTGGGAAGCATCCGGGTCTGCTCAGTAGCTCCAGCCCTGCTCTCTCATTGAGATATGAGTTCCTTAAGGTCTCAAAATTTAGAATGTTAAACCTCTGAATTTCCACAATTTAAAAAGACTGTGGCAGTAATATGACATATATTCTCATACTGATGACATTGCACACAGAAAACTATACATAACTCTTCCCCAGAATAAAACCAAAAAGAACATTCAAGCCCCAGAAGGTTAAATGAGTCAAAATCTGCTCCAAGAACTGTGTACTTAGGTTCATCAAAGACCATAACATTTATTCACTAGTAGCTTCTCGAAAAGGAGGGATGAAAAAATTCAGATGCAAGATGTCAATCAGTCTTCTTTACTTGTCCAGAATCCATGACATCTGAACTTAATTAACTTTGGGAGAAATCAAGAAACCACAGAGGTGAATATGAGCCCTATGTGTTCACCAGTTTGAGAAAAAAATTGTCATGTATTACATCTTAATTTTCATTTCTTGTTTTAGCATCGTGTTTCTTTGTTTAATGTCATAGGTCTTTGTAAATGGAGTGAAGACTAATATTTAATTAGGAGAATGAGTAAACTTTCTTTTCATGTGGAGTTATCTGCTTGTATTAAATATGATCAAAATTCAGTCATGAAAGAGGCACATGATTTATTGGTGATCCCGTTGATATCCCAACACTCCATTTTATCATCCAGGAATATTGGGAAATTAAAAATAATAAAACAGTGGCTTTTAGAACCATGTAGCTGTGTATTTTGGACTCTGATGAACAGGTTAATAGAATCATGGTGTTAGTAGAGACTTCTACTAGGCTCGATTAATTTTTCAAGTCATGCAGATAACTTCATGTTGCTGCTGTATGGGCAAGAGGCTTTAAGTTTTCAGGGCAAGGTTGTTAAGAAAATCATTCTATCCCTTTTTCTATATTTTCCTAATTGTGCTCCCCGTGGAAATCATGGGCAGAGCCCTTAGTTATGAAGCTAAAGAAAGCAAACCTCTCAGGCATGTCTCAATCTTTGCTGGAACTTCAAAGAGTAAGAATTAAAGGGTTAATACTAGTTATTAGCAAATAGAATTACAATCCCACTCCTACCGCCCCACAATGAACTTGACAGGCAGCTAAAATTTGAATGAGGTCTCTTGGCCTGGTCACTAGGTGTTTGTGATTAATGTTCTCCCAGGTCAGGAAAAGGGAGCACGGTGGTTGCTGCTCTGAAATAGAGGGAGACAGAGATAGGCCGACTACAGTCCTTTCTAGTAAGAGACTTAGCAAGTTTTGAGTGTGTTCCTTGAACTCGGAAATACTTAGAAGTAAATCAATAAGGAGCCTAATACATGTTTTAGGAAATTTCCTGCCAAAGAAACCACAAGCCTGGATTCCAAAAGCCAATTGTTGAAGGTGGGGTATTGACCCCCACCCCATCTCTGAGTTTGCCTGCAGCTGTAAAAGGCAATTTCCATTAGAATCTCCCTCTCCATGCACTTATGTCTCTGCAGGGCAGGGAAACCAAGCATGGGAGTTGTGGTTAAAAGTCTGAAGATTCAGGTGCAACACTCAACTCAGCACGTATGGGTCTGGGTGGATAAATGCCTCAGATGGAATAATTTCTCTAGTGAGGTAACTCTGATATATCCCATGTGGATTCTCAGAGATTCACTGTGGAATTGAACCCCAGCCCAATTATGTAGCCCTTTGACTTTCTTCATCCATTCCCTTACTTTCCTCCTTTGTGCTCCCCCTGGTTACCTTTTTCTAAACAGTCTAGACCCAAGTCCTCCTCTCGAGGTCTTTTTTTGGGGACCCCGCAACTTGCATTAGTAGAAAATAGACTGTGAAACACTGTAACCTTCAAAGAGGGATGGACACGAGAATTATTTCCTGAGAGTAAAACCAATGGTAGCCAAGATGGTTAACCAAGAAATTTACTCTTCATCATTTGGAAAGTTGGGAGAGAGAATAGGATTTCTGTCTTAATTATTTAAATTGAAAGTGGCACCTAAAATTCCATTCGTATTCCACTGGCTGAAGTTAACAAATAAGGCCACATATAAATGCAAGAACAATTGGAAATATATTCAAGGAGCTTCTGGTGTTAATTTTGCACATTAAGTTTGCCTTTACTTATCACCCACTCAGTCAAATTATTACATATAAAGTGAAAGTTCCCACCACATCTCTTTAATATACTCCTCTCCTCCCTCCCTCTTTACTATGTTTGCTCTGTATTCTCACCAGACATTAAAGATTTTCATCAAAGGTGACAGAACAAAAAGTCAAGTTCGTATATACTTTTCTAAAATCTGTTTAAACAGGTTCAGATTTAGCTTTGAAGTTGGCCTACAGAGATGTTTTATTTAAAGTATTTCTTTAAACTATGTTTTGTGGTTACTTATTATGATTAATATTTCAATATAAAAGTATTGCCTCTTTCTTAATGCATTTAAATGATAAAAATACATCTACTGATGTCCATAAAATCTAAAATATCTCAGAAAACAATTCATTTGTTTTCTTACCTGTTGATCAAAGCAATGGTGATGGTATAGTTTCAAAATTAATGAAATTAGAGAACATTTACTACTAAGACATTACAATGCTAAATCTTTACTGAAAGAAAAATTGTACATAAATGAACATTTTAAGCCAGCATCACCACATAATAAATCACCCAGAGCATAGTTTTAGAATGTTTCTAAATAAGTAAAGCTATAATACTTACACACTTGATAAGGAATGGGAAAACTGCTTAAACAATAACATGTATAGTCTCTGCTGATTATTAGACAAACATATAGAAAGAATTTTTAAAGCCACATCTTTAGTTGACAGAGAAAATTGACTAAAAATTCTAAATGACAATAGGACTTTGTTTACACATTTTAATTGCAGAACTTAATGAATAAAAAGGTGAAAATGTTTTATCCCTCAAAACATTTATATTCATAAATGAAATAAATTATTAGAATTAAGAAGTTTACAGAGATATTGTGGGGTTTTGTTGGTTTTCTTCTTAAATATTTTGTTTTGCTTAAAAAATAAATGTAAAGCAGTCTGAGTATATGATCCATCTAGTATTGTATGAGTTTCCTCCAAATCTTTTTTAAATTTATTTTTCATTTCAAAATATTAAGGTGGCACAAACGTTTTCACTACATGGATACCTTGTATAAAGCTTAAGTTGGGGCTTTTAGTGTGCCTATCACCAGAATAATGTTCATTGTACCTATAAAAACAGGTAAGTTTTTATCCCTCATGCCCTTCCACACTCCCCCCTTTCTGGTGTCCAATGTCCCTTACATCTCTTTGTGCCCAGTGTGCCCATGAATTAGCTCTCAATTATTAGGGAGTACATGTGGTGCTTGTTTTCCCATTCCTGAGATGCTTCACTTAGGATAATGGTCTCCAGGTCCATCCAAGTTGCTGCAAAAGACATTATTTGTTGTGTCCTTTCTTGGCTTAGATATCAAGATGATAATGGCTTCATAAAATGAATTAGGGAGGATGCCCTCCTTCTCAATGTTATGGAATAATTTCTGTAGGATAGGTACCAGTTCTTCTTTGTAAATCTTGTAGAATTCAGCTATGAATCCATCTGGTCTGAGGCTTTTTGTTGTTGGTAGATTTTGTATTACTACTTTGATCTTGCTGCTCTTATGGGTCAGTTCCAGATTTCTATTTCTTCCTGATTCAGGCTTCAGAGGTTGTGTGTGGAATTTATCCATTTCCTCTATGTTTTCTAGTTTGTGTGGGTAGAGGTTTTGGTAGTATTCATGGATGATATTTTGTATTTCTACGATATCAGTGGTAATGTCTCCTTTTTCATTTCTGATTGAGCTTATTTGAGTCCTTTCTTTTCTATTTCTGGTTAATCTGGCTACTGGTCTATTGATTTTGTTTATCTTTTCAAATAACCAACTTTTTGTTTTCTTGACTCTTTGTATTGCTTTTTTGATTTCCATTTCATTTAGTTCTGCTCTGACCTTTGTTATTTCTTTTCTTCTTCTGGCTTTGGGTTTGGTTTGCTCTTCTTTTTCTAGTTCCTTGGTATGTGGCATTAGATTGCTAATTTGTGACCTTTTTGTAATTTTGATGTAGCATTTAATACTATGAACTTTCCCCTTAGGACTGCTTTTTCTGTATCTCGTGGATTTTGAAAGCTTATGTCTCCTTTGTTGTTCAGTTTGAGGAAACTTTTGATTTCCATTTTAATTTTATCATCGACCCAAGGATCATTCCACAGCTGGTTATTTAATTTCTGTGACTTCGTGTAGATTTGAGTGTTTCTCTTGGAATTGATTTCTAGTTTTATTTCACTGTGGTCTGAGAAGGTACTTTGTATGATGTTGATTTTTCTGAATTTGCTAAAATTTTGTGGCTGAAGATATGATCTTGGAAAATGTCCCATGTACTGGTGAGAAGAATGTATATTCAGTAGTGTTTGGGTAGAATATTCTGTAAATATCTGTTAGTTGCATTGGTTCTAGAGTTCTGTTTAAGTCCAGTGTTTCTTTATTGATTTTCTGCTTCAATGATCTGTCCAGTTCAATCAGTGGGATCTTGAAGTTCCCAGCAATTACAATGCTACTGTCTATTTCTTTGCTTAGATCTTGTAGAATTTGCTTTACGAATCTGGATACTCCTGTGTTAGGTACATATATATTTGGGATTGTTATGTCTTCTTGTTGAATTACTCCCTTTACCATTATATAATGAACATCTTCGCCTTTTTTTAACCACTGTTGATTTAAAGTATATTTTATCTGTTATGAGAATGGCTATAACTGCTCACTTTGGGTTTCCATTTGCATGGAATACTTTTTTCCACTCCCTTACCTTGAGTCTCTGTGAGTCCTTGCAATTTAGATGTGTTTCTTAGAGACATAGACAGCCAGTCTATGTCTATGTCTTTTAAGTGGGGTGTTCAGATCATTCACGTTCTGTGTTAGCATTGACAGATGGGGTGCTGTTCTGTTCATCATGTTGGGTGATACTTTGTTTTGTTTCCCCTCTTGCGTTATTGTTTTATTAGGTCTGTGAGCTTTATATTTTGGATGATTTTACACTGATGACTAACTATTGTGCTGTTACACATATAATGAAATGCAGTTTTGAGTATTTCCTGAAAGACAGGCCTAGTAGTGATGAAGTCCCTTAGTGTTTGCTTATCTGGAAAAGATCTTTATTTCTCCATAACTTATGAAACTTAGTTTTGCAGGAGACAAAGTTCTTGGCTGGCAGTGTTCTGTTTATGAAAACTAAAAATGGGGCCCCAATCCATTCTGGCTTTTATGGTCTCTGCTGAAAAGTCTGCTATTAGCCTGATGGGTTTTCCTGTATAGGCTAGTTTTTGCTTTCATCTTGCAACTTATACAATTTTCTCCTTCATTTTGACTTTGGTCAGGTTGATGACATTTTAGAGACGTAGTTGCTATGAATCTTTCCTGTCTTCAATGACCATCTTGTATCTATATGCATACGAATCTCTAATGATACCAAGATTTTCCTCATTAATTCCTTCAAATAGGTTTCCCATTTTCTTGCTTTTTCTTCTCCCTCAGGGATACCTATAATTCTTATATTGGCCCACTTTGTATAGTCCCATATTTCTCAGAGTGATTCTTCATTTTTCTTTTTCTTTTTTTCTGCATCTTTGACTGACTGGATTTGTTGAAAAATCTTGTCTTAAACCTCTGAAATACTTTGTTCTGCTTGATTGAGCCTGTCGTTGAAGCTTTCTGTTGTATTTTTAAATTCCCTAAATGACCCTTTCATTGCTTTAAGTTCGGTTATATCTTTTCTTAGGCTGTCTGTCTCTTTAGCGAGTTTTTCATTTTTTTCATTCTTTTCATTCATGTCCTAAAACATTTTTTTGGTTTCTATGTGTTAGTTTTCAACTTTCTATTCAATCCCATTCATCTTATTTGCCATTCGTATTCTGAAATCCATCTCTGACATTTTGGCAGTTTCCTTTAGGTTGAGGTCTGTTGCTGGAGACCTAGTATGATCCTTTGGGGTTGTCAAAACAGCTTGTTTTTTCATGTTGCCATAGTTCTTATGCTGCTTCTTTCTCATCTGAAATCTATTGTTTCAACTTGTAGTGCACCTGTTCTCCTCTGTTGGGAACTCTCCTACCTAGTACAAAGTAGGAGAGGTCCCTGGATGGCACACTTGTGTCCCGCTTTGGACGACTGACCCGGCCTGAGATGCGTGAATGTACTGTGAGCGTTTAACAGAGCGTTGCTTTCCTGAGTCTCCTGCCTCACTGTTCCCCTGTGGTTGTCACTGTCAGTCTCCACATTGCAGAGTCAGTGAATGTCCCACTTAGTTCTGTCAGCAGTGGCACTTATCAACCCAAGACAGCTTGAGAGCTGCTCCACTCAGATCTGCAGACAGCAGCATTTGTCAGCCTGCACTGACTTGAGCTCAGCCCTACCCATGCCCCTGGGTGGTAGGGATTATCTGCTTACACTGGCTTGGGAGCTGCCCCACTCAGATCTGTGAGTGGTGGCATTTTTTGCCCTATGTGGCTTTAACATAGTCTCACTTCTACCCTCCAGCAATGGGGCTTCACACCCTTGACCAGGTTGAGGGCTGACCAGCTCAGACCCGCAGAGGGAAGCATTTGTGAGCCCAGTGCCACTTTAGCACAGCTCTGCCCATGCCTTCAGGCAGCGGTGACTGTCAGCTCAGGCAGGCTTGAGAGCCATCTGGGTTAGATCTGTGGGCAGCAGCACATTTGTCAGCCCATGCAGATCGAAGATAGCCCTGCCCAAACCCACAGGCAGTGGCGATTGATGGCCTCCACTGGCATAAGAGCTGCCCTGTTCAGATCCTTAGGTAGGGTTATTGGTTTGCTGGGCACCACCTTGAGTGCAGCCCCACCCACATCAACAGGTGGTAGTGATTATCGGCCACCCAGATGCCCCAGTGGCAGTGGGGGTGCATGGCTCCTGCCCACAGGACACATGATAGTGTCCAGCCTCCCTGCTCCCATCCCCTACTCCAGACTGGCAGAGGCGATGGGGAGACAACTGCAATGGATGTGACCCCTGGGTAGATGCAGCATTCTGGGTCTAGGGTCTTAAAATGGCACCAGCTGCAGCACTCAGGGTTTGTAAGCTGGTGTGCCACTGCTGTGCCTTCTCCAGAGCAGTGCTGCTACGGAGTCTCCAGATAGCTCCCTATGTCAATCTCTTGCCCTTCTGCAGTGTAGGGTTCCTCCTGCAGGTTGCACAGCAGTGATCATGGGTGGGGAGTGTGGAGCCCTGGGATTCTCCCCTCTCTACCTTCCCCACCTATGCACTTGTCTTCCCTGTGTACCTCCGAACTGCAAAGCAGGTCACTTCCCTTCCTTCTCCTTCATTTTGAGTGCCTCCTGTCACCTCTCTTTTGATTTATAATGCTCTCTCTTAGATGATCGATCTGAAAGTAAATAACCACTCGCCACTTTCAATCCTCTCTACAACAGTGGAATATGCAAGCTGCTTCTAGTCCACTAGCTTGGCCCCTCTGCTATAAAGCCATTGTTGATATAGGGGCTGCAAAGAAAGCATTAACATTCAGCATTATTACATTTTATAAAAATAATTGATTTCTCCCAACATAATAATTCTATATAAGCAGTATATACCTGCTTGTCATTGACTATATCATCATGTGTCTAACTAAAACATGCATGAAGATTTCTGTCTAATGTTTTTGCAACATTAAATCCAATAAGAGAAACAAATCAAAAGCAGAGAAGTTATTTAAAAGAGATCTGGATTTTATAGGCTTTGTATTCAATAAGTATAGTAGTGAAAGAACCAGTAGATATGACACATACAGCTTTAATCAAAGTAAATATAAATTTTCTTAGTATAAAAGAAATAATAGCTAAATATTATGAGTTTTTAAATAGTCACATATATAATTATATAGAGAATGTTCATTTTTTGTAAGTGTATTACTTTAATACTGTGTTACAAGAGTATATGGGTAAGGATTTTGTGGACTGTCACAGAGAAAACTGAGTTCAAACCAGGCTCTTTGATTCATCTACAATATGACTTTGGCCACATTATTAGCTTCTACGAGACTCAATTCTTTGTTTTTTATTTTTTTAATATAAAAGTACAGAAAACAGTCTATAACTTGCAGCATTTGTTTTTACAACCCTTATTATCTGCCAGGCACTATGAGATGCTAGGGAGATGCAAATTTAAAGAAGACAAATCTTGATGGAAAGAATATTATATCCCAGTGAGAGAGACAAATATATCAAAGACTGCAAGAAATTATGCTGTGTGCAGGGTAATAAAAATCTACATTGTTCTGTGTGTACAGGAAGGGAGAAGGAAGATCTGCCCTCAGACTGGGGAAAGAGGGGTCATTGTAGGAAATAATACTCACACTGTGCTTTGAAAGATGGACTGGGGTCAGTTGGATGAGGAAGGAGAGAAGCATGTTCCAGGAAGGAGCATATGTAATGCCACAGAGGCATGGATAGCCTGGAACATTCTATTGAAAAGCATAGAAAGAAAAGAGGGTATGGTAAAGATTGGAGACAAGAAATGATACATGAGAAGAAGGTACTGGTCAAATTATGAAAGGTTTGATATTCTAAGGTAAGCATCTTAAAATTATGACAACTTACAGTTATTGAAATATTTAAAGCACACTTGCATTTTGGAGAAACTATTTTGGTTATATGTGGAGGATGGATGGTTGAATGTTCATGAGAATAAAAGAAAGAAATGCAACTGGGAGTTAAATTTGAATATGGAGGCAGAAATGGTGAGGAAAATAAAAGAACTAGAGAAAATGGAAAAGGAGAGAAGATGAGGAAGCAAAATTTAATAAGAAGGAAAATTAATGAGACCTGTGGATGATCAGGAGGGTAGGTGAATGAGAAGGAGAAAATAGGATCCCTAAGTTTCTAGGCTGGCCAACTGCTGAGCAGGAAAATTCATGTAAGTGGCAAGGCAGAGATAGTGGACATTTGGGAGACAGATCGTCTTCAGATTTAGACATATTTAATTTTAGCGTTGA
Source organism: Indri indri (assembly GCA_004363605.1). Classification (NCBI taxonomy): domain Eukaryota; kingdom Metazoa; phylum Chordata; class Mammalia; order Primates; family Indriidae; genus Indri; species Indri indri. The sequence continues at coordinate 18,857 of RJWJ010001503.1, read as the reverse complement.
ATGATACATCTCAGTGGAGATGTCAGAAGAGCTTTGGCTCAAAGGATGGGATTGAAATTAGATGACAAAATAATCAACAGAGCAAATAGACAACCTACAGAATGGAAGAAAATATTTGTGAGCTATATATCCCATAAAGGGCTAATATCCAGAATCTACAAAGAACTCAAGCAAACCAGCAAGAAAAAAAAAAAATTAAAAAGTGGGCAAAAGACATGAACAGAAGCTTTTCAAAAGAAGATAGACTAATGGCCAATAAACATATGAAAAAATGCTCAGTGTCACTAATCATCAGGAAAATGAAAATTAAAACCACAATGAGATATCACCTTACCTCTGTTAGAATGGCTTTTATTAAAAAGTCCAAAAACAATAGCTGTGGGCATGGATGCAGAGAAAAAGGAGTGCTTATACACTGTTGGTGAGACTGCAAATTAGTACAACCTTTATGGAAAACAGTATGGAGATTCCTCAAAGAAATAAATACAGACCTACCATTCAATCCAGCAATCCCACTACCGGGTATCTACCCAAAGGAAAAGAAGTCATTTTATCAAAAAGACACTTGCACTCCTATGTTTATTGCAACACAATTCACAATTGCAAAGATGTGGAATCAACCCAAGTGCCCATTGGCATAGAAATCCAACTGATCAGAACAAGTATCAGGTCATATTTGAGCTTATTTGATAGATGATAAAAGAAAAATGTAACATAAGTAGAAGTTAACATGATACTCTTAGTCTGCATTTGACTTATTTTTAAAAATCGAAATAAAGTGTTTCCCAGGTTCTATAACACACAGTGATGACTTTTCATTACATTTGCAGAATGAATAAAATAAGAGAAATTGCATTATGATATAAGAGCTTTTTATGTGTACTGAACACAGAACGCAGATTTACTGCATGATAAACAACAGATGATTGTTTTACAATCTAATAGCCATAGACATCTGAGCACACAGCTTCAATAAATGTGTGATGAAGGCAGGTGGCCTGAAGTCTTCAATTAAGGAAAAAAACACAGCCTTGGGTCATTTTGGGAGAACAGAAAACTGCATTGCAATTAAGGTTTCCAGCGGGAGAAATAGCTCAATCTAATTCCATTTATAAATAACAAAAGGAACAATGATAGCAATTTATCATCAGTCAGTGCCAAGGAAATACACTGAGGGAGGTGACCAGGAAGATTAAACAGAGGCTGGGCTGTGTGCTGGGTGGGACACCTAATCCATAACTAAGTGTGTTGGGCTTTGGGGACCATCAAGTCTGCTTATACTTAGTTTCTTTCTCACTAAAAAAAAAAAAAAAAAAAAAAAACTAAAACTTTAAAGAAAAAGTCCAGCTTTATTTAGGTATAATTGACAAGTAAAAACTGTATATTTCTAAGGCGCACAGTGTGATGTTTTGATATATGCGTAGATTGTGAAATGATTGCCCCAATCAAGCTAACATATCCATTACCTCACCTATTTATCATTTGTGTGTGCGTGTGTGTGTGTGTGTGTGTGTGTGTGTATGTGTGGTGAGAACACTTGAGTTGTACTTTCTCAGCAAATTTCAAGTATATAACCTGTTATTATTAATCATAGTCAGCATGTTGTAGGTTGGGTCTCCAGAACTTATTAATCTTATAAAAGAAAGTTTGTACCCTTTGACCAACATCTCCCTTTTTTCCCCACTCTCCAGCCCCCGGTAACCACCGTTCTGTTCTCTGCTTCTATGAGTTAAACTTTTCTACACTCCACATGTAAGTGAGATAATGCAGTATTCAGCTTTTTGTGTCTTGCTTATTTCACTTAACATGATGTCCTCCAGGTTCATTAATATTGTCACAAATGGCAGGATTGCCTTCTTTTGTAAAGCTGGATAATATTTCAGTGTGTGTGTGTGTACACAATTTTCTTTATGCATTCATTAATCAACAGACAGTTTGTTTCCATATCTTGTCTGCTGTGAATAATGCTGCAGTGAATATGGGAGTGCAGTAGCCTTTTGTGGTACTGATTTAATTTCCTTTGGATATACACACAAAACTAGATTTACTGGATCATATGCAGGTTCTGTTACTACTTTTTTGAAAAACCCCCATACCATTTTCCATTATGGCTGTATCAATTCACATTTCTGCCAACAGTGTACCATGTTAGGTTTGTTCCAGGTGGGAACCTGAAAAGTATGTATAGGACAGAATTCGGTTAATGGAAAACAGGCTTGTAAAACAATAACCACAGGAGTCTGGAGAGTCCCTGGACTTTGTAAATCTAACAGACAGCTGCAGCCAGCATTCCTCCCCCGACATCCCCATAGAGACGAAGTTTATCCCTCCCTGTCTCTCCTGATAAGATGGACCGCCAGAGCTGAAGGATGGATGTGACTGGGACAGGGGTCCTAGGAGATGGTTGTTTGAAAAAGAATTTATTTCAAGTGGCTGTTCTGGCCCACTTGCTTACTCCCCCTGGAGAAACCCTCTATAAAACCCAAGGCTTTCCCCTCCCTCAGGGTGGACACCTTTTTCAGCCTTCACCCATCTGCACCCAGATGCTCAAAATAAACAGCATTTTGCTACATATGAGGCTTTGTGTGTCTCTCTCTCTTGGCTCCGGACCTAACATACCAGGGTTCCCTTTTCTCCACAACCTTGCCAACTGATTATCTTTGACTTTTTGATAATAGCTGTACTAACAGAAGTGAGGTGATATCTCAATGTGGTCTTAATTTGAATTTCCCTGGTGATGAGTGATGTTGGGCATCTTTTCATATACTTTTTAGCCCTTTGTGTATCTTCTTTGGAAAAATTCCAATTCATATCCTTTGCCTATTTGTTAATCATGTTTTTTGTTTGTTATTGTTTTGTTTTTGCTATTGAGTTGTATGAGTGGCTTATATGTTTTTAATATTAACCTCTTATCAGATGTATATACAGTTTGCCAATATTTTCTCCCATTCTGTAGGTTGTCTTTTCATTTTCTTGATTGTTTCCTTTGCTGTGCAGAAACTTTTTAGTTTGGTGTAGTCCTGCTTGTTTATTTTTGCTCTTGCTGCTAATGCCTTTGGTGATATAGATATAAAAATAATCATTGCCAAGGCCAGTTTCAAGGAGCTTCCTCTCAATGTTTTTTTCTAGCAGTTTCACAGTTTTAGGTCTTATGTTTAAGTCTTTAATCCATTTTATATTGATTTTTCTGTATGGTTTAACATGCATCCAATTTCATTCTTTCGCATTTGGATATCTGGCTTTCCCAACACCATTTATTGAACAGCTTGTCCTTTCCCTGTTGTATATTCTTGCTACTTTTGTAGAAAATGAATTTATATGGGTGGTTTTATTTCCGGACTCTATTCTGTTTCACTGTTGTATATGTCTGCTTTTATGCCATAAAACAGACATATACAGTACCATGCTGTTTTGATTGCTATGGCTTTATAATATAATTTGGATTCAGGGTACATAATGCCTCCACCTTTGTTCTTGGTCAAGATTGCATTAACCGTTCAGAGAATTTCGTGGTTCTATACAAACTTTAGGTGTTATTCTTTTTCTTTTTCTGTGAAATGACTTAATGTAGCTATGGTGTATTTACCTTTAGAAAAAAGATATCCATTAATTCCTTTGATTAAGCAGGGATTTGAGAAACATCATAGATAATACCATGAGCATCATTATTCATTTCATATAAGAAAGCGGTATATTTAGTCTTAATGTTTTTATGATCACATATCTTCTCTACTATTAGCTTATTATTTATACTTTTTAAAATATTTAAGATGATGCTTTAAGGTATATAATATAATATATTTATTCATAGTCTGCCTTAGATAATATTATGCTTTTTCACATGCAGTGTATGAGCTTTACAACAGCAATTTCTACCACACCACAATTTTTACCTTCTCATTCTTTTCGGTATCACTGATGAAAGTTTTACTTTTATATATGTTACAAACACATGATACATTGCTACTAATTTCACTTCAGTAGTCAAATTAACTTTTAGAAAGATTAAAAATTTTTAAAATACATTTTATCTTTACTTTTATTTTTGCCATTTTCAGCTCCATTGCTTATATAAATAGATTTAAGCTTTTATCTAGTGTCATGTTCCTTCTCCCTAAAGAATTTCCATTAATTTAACTGCAGGTCTGCCAGTAATGAATTCTCCTTCATTTCCTTCATCTGAAAAATCCATTTTCCTCTTCAAATTTTGGGGATAGGAAGAAAAATAAATATGCAAAACTGAATAAAGAATCCAAGTGGGAAAATTTTATTATATTTTTTAATACTAGGTGTTTTAGTCCACTGTCTTCTGGCTTACATAGTTTTTGCCGAGAAGACTGTGGTAACTTTTATCACTGTTTTTCCATATGTAATCTGCCTTTTTTCTCTAGCCACCTTCAAGTTTTCTGTCTATCTTTTTCTTTCTCTCTCTTAATTTTGAACACTTTGATTATGATGCATCTAGAAGTTTTTAATATTTACCTTGCCTTATTTTCATAATGGTCCCCAAGCTTCCTAAAATTATAGTTTGATCTATCTTTTGTTATTTTTGTAAGAATCACAATCATTATTTATTCAGATATTTTCTTCTGCCTCATTATCTTTCCATTCCTTCTGGAATTGCAGTTCCATGTGTGCTACACCATTTGATTTTGACAATGGTATAGTAATAGGTTCTATTATTTTCTTTTACATTTTCTCTGTATGTTTTAGTCTGAGTAATGTCAATTGATATTTTGTCAATGTCACATATTTTAAAGTTTGATAAAGTCCCAAACTTTTTCAAACTTTCTTAAAATTCACTGATTCTTTCCTCAGCTGTGTTGAGTATATGCTGAGCCTATTGCAATATTGTTATTTTTCTTACCCTGATTGTCATGATTTCATTTTTTTTTTTTTTTGGTTTTTCAATTTTACCTTCTGTCATCATTTTAATCTCTCTGCTGAAATTCTCCATTTGTTTTTGCATGTTGTAAAATTGTTTTCACTAATGCTGTTGATGAAATAATTATAGTCACTTTGCATTTACTGTTTGATGGTTCCCAATCTAGATGTATTAACACTTCTGGTTCTGTTGATTGATTGCTTTGTCTTTTGCCAGTGAGTCTATGTTCTGGAATTTTGATGTGACTTTTATTTTTGCTGAAAACTAGACATGGTGTATATTGAAGCAGAGAGTGATGTAAATAATATTTATGCCTCAAAATGGGCATAAATATTATTTTCCAGCAGGTATTTAGTAGGAGTTGATCTCAAGTATTAAGCTAGGTGAGGGTTTTGTTGCTATGTTTACCATAAACTATCTTGAGCTTCAAATTCCTTCAGCATTGCTTTTGGCTTAGGCTTGGAGGTTAGACCAATAGAGATTTTCTTCAATGTTCTTCTGTCTTCCACTTCAGTCTTTCTTTCCTAGCCTGTGCATTTGAGAGAGTCTCTTGCCATGTTCTTGCTATTCCTTTAGTGGCAGACTGCTGTCTCGCTTGTTACTGGATGTTTGCTAGACTGGTTGGTCACGGGGTACAGAAGTACATTGTTTATTATCCTATTTCATCCTCAATGCTAGGCAGGACCTGTGTTCAGGTTTTGAGAGTCAGGTTTTCACAGTGACCCTGCCCTTCCCTCAGCTTGGAGCTTGGCAGAAATACCAATACCAAATTGCTTAAAAGTAAAGTCAAGAAAAAAAAAAATGGTGAATCTCAGGCCTCATTTCAGACCTGAATTGCAATCCACATTATAACAAGGTTCTTTATTGGTCTATACATACATTGAATTTTGAGTGGCACTGGTCGAATATTTTTCTTTTTTAATGAAAGAAAGCTTTATTAAATCAAGATAGAGATAAAAACAAGTAAAAGTCTGCTAGAATTATAAGATCTTTTGTTAACTTAATCTTTTTAGTCAATAAAGATACTTGGGATTAACTCAATTTTATTTTATTTTATTATCTGATTTCTTTTTTAATTTATTTTTTATTTCAGAATATTATGAGGGCACAAATATTTTGGTTACATGGATTGCTTTTGTACCGTTTGAGTCAAAGTTATAAGAGTGCCCCGTCACCCAGATCGTGTGCATTGTACCTGATAGGTATGATTTCACTCATCCCCCTGCTCCTGCCTCCCACCTGCATGATTTCCATTGAGTTTACTTCCATCTGTACACATGAGTGCTGATCGGTTAGTTCCAATTTAATAGTGAGTACATGTGGTGTTTGTTTTTTTTCCATTTTTGCGATACTTCACTTAGAATGGTTTCTGGTTCCATCAGGTTACAAAAGGGGTATTAGTTCACCATTTTTTATGGCTAAGTAGTACTCCATGCTCTCTCTCTCTCTCTCTCTCTCTCTCTCTCTCTCTCTCTCTCTCTCTCTATATATATATATATATATATATATACATATACCACATTTTATTAATCCATTCATGTATTGGTGGGTACTTGGGTTGATTCCACATCTTTTTTGTGATTGTGAATTGTGCTACAATAAACATTCCAGTGCAAGTGTCTTTTTGATAAAATGACTTTTTTTCTTTTGGGTAAATGCCCGGTAGTGGGATTGCTGGATCAAATGGTAGGTCTACTTTTAGTTCTTTGAGGAATCTTCATACTATTTTCCATAGGGTTTGCACTAGTTTGAAGAAGTTAGAAAGAAGAAGTTAGTTGAAAGAAAGAAAAAGAGAGAGAGAGAGAGACAGAAAGGAAGGAAGGAAGGAAGGAGGGAGGGATAGAAAGAAGGAAGGAAGGAAAGAAAGAAAAGAAAAGAAAAGAAAAAGAAAGAAAGAACACAATTGATTTTCTGAGTTCAGTCAATGGATTTGCTTTTTCTGGGTTAAGGAACTCACCATATTCTATCAGAAGTGGCTGTAGGGATACATTATCAAGTATAAAGCTACCTCCTGAGTAATAGATGTAGAAGGAGGGCAATGACAAGTCCATGCCAAAAGCTTGCAGAAACCAGCCCTTGTCAAACACTCAGATGGATTTATTTTAAAAACTTACTATTAAAATATTTAGGCATATAAATTAAGCATAACAATCATGAGCAAAAATACCACCAAACCAAAAAAAATCCCCCCCCCCCAAAAAAAAGAAAACAATATTAAAAATGTGTGTAAACATACACTGGGGAAAAGAATCCCTATTCAATAAAAAAGCTAATACATAAAATCCATAAATCAAACATATACTAGAAAGTGTTTTAACTTGTTATATAGTAACAACTAACAGAAGAAAGACCTAAAAGAGCCCAGGGACCCTGCCTGGCGGAATAGTAATAGTAGTTGGTAGATGATGATAGTGGGAGCAAATGGCTGCTTTTTCTTTAAGCCATTTTATTTTCTTTTAAAAAATGTGATTATATTTCATTGATAAGAATAATAAAGGAGATAATATATTAAAGAATAAATAACAAAATCTATATCTTGCAAAAATATAGTTATCCACACCAGCAAACAAGTACTTATCAAGTTTTAAAAATTCAATGGGATTCTCTTTTTTACTCTTTAAATTAGAAAAAATTTTAAATTATGATATGAATAAGAGTCTGGAAGTGATAAGACAGGCATCACTATGCAATGTTATTAGAACTATAAGTAAAAAATATTTTATGGAAAATTAGCATTCTGCAAAGTATTTTTGTTACTTTTTAGAAATCTATCCTAACTAAATAATCAGAAATTTAGATGAAATTGATAAAAATTAGGCTACATTAGGAAGAAAATATTTACAATAAAATTTTCATTACATATTGCACCTGAAATTTAAAAATTCATGTCTTATTTTAAAATGAGAAATACATAAACTATGCATGCAAAGAATTTAGATTTTGAATTTAAACAGTGAACTATATTAATAAATTGGTTTTAAATAAGAAGAAAGCCAAGTCAATGAACAATTTGTCAAATATTCGTTATTATCAACTCTTCCCTCTTCATAATATTTGTAACAAAAATAAAAATGTATGATTTTTAGCCAACTTTATTTGTTTACTGTATAGAAAGCCATTTGGATAGATAATGTGTTTCTAGTGTGTGCTTCTGCCATAGAAAATAGTTTTTAAGCTACTCTTCATAAGTATGCAGGAGACTATAAAAGCTCATAAAGAAAGGTAATTCATTATTCTGTTCTTACTGCTGAGCTCCCAGGTCCTAGTAAAGTATCTCCCTTAGCAGGTGTTCATTAACGCTTGTTAAATCAATGAATTAATTAATGGAGAACTTAGAACCATTTTTTATTTTCACTGTTGGGTTGGGAAGAGTTTTACTGACCAGAGAAACAAGGAGACGGTCTTTCAATGTACACTATACCACATCTTCAAAATCATTAGGGCCATCTATTGCATCCACAATATCCTTTCATTAAGTCATTACAGTTTTAGATTCTCACACAGCCATGAAAATGATAGGCTCCAAGAGTTTACTGAAATCTGAGTTAACTAGATGACATTTCCACAATCCATGGTCTGGGTGGAAATATGAGCCAATTACACTCAGATCTGCACGTGGCTAATAATGAGCATGTAAGCATCATATCAGCATTAGTTTAAAGGTGATGAAAGTGTTCCTAATCTTCAGAATAGTGGTCTAAGAATTTAACATTTTCATTTTATTTTCCATGCCATTTAAATTCTGAACACATCAAATGTATTTATTCAGTATTTTTGGCAAATTCTACTAAGACATTAAAAACTTATGAAACTCTATTATGTTAAGATCAGAAAATTGAGAAGTAGACTCAGTGGAAAATGGAACAAAGAAAACAGAATCTGTTTAAGCAAGATTGATCTAGGAAGGCTTTGATTGTGAGATGTGATAAAAAACCAAAGTGATTAATGTACTTTGTGTTAATCAGTTTTATTTGTAGTCACATATTGTATATTTCTTAAAATATCCATCTAAAATAAGTTAGAATATTAAAATAGAGATCACTGATGTACGTTGTACACATAGAATATTGAGTTTCATCATGGTGCCTATATATTTGCTAAGTTATAAAGTCAGAATTTTATATTTATCAAAAGACTCTTTTCATAGCCTGTGGACTTTTTATTTCTTTTCTTTTTCCAAGAGAGTTAATAAAAAGCAGGAGAAAATTCACTGCAGCTGAGGAAAAGTAAACAGCTGGTACATAAACATGACTATAGAGTCATTAGATCATGAATATATATCCACACTTACCTGCCATGCCAAGGTGAGAAAACTTTTAGTTATTATCAAGGCCATAGTGTTGCAGTAGCTCATTGGATGTGAGACTGCTTAAATTATTATAAACAAGACATCTAAGACATCCTTAAGGGGAAAAGTGAAACTGTAGCTGAAGCCAAGGAGAAAATAAAGCTATCCATATGGCTCTAGGAAACCACTGCCAATAAAATATCTTTTCAGCAAGTATGATTGTCTTTATTATAGGGCTTGACTATTATTCTATGTACTCTGAAAATAACTCTCCATTGTCTAGACGTAGTCTAAGAAAACACTATTCTTTATGTGGCCTAATATTATACCCACACCCACAGAATTTACATATTATATGCAGTACTAGGATCTGAAGAGGAGAAAGAAGCATGTCTAACTGAACTGTCGACAATAAGAATGACTAAATATTTACTTAAAAGCCTATAGTTATTGGAAAACGGGAGGAGAAATGATAACTTGACATATTTTGTACGTACATTTTCGTACACTAAAAGGAAAGCATGCTGTTAAATCAATAAGTAAATTGGTCACACAATGCACCCAGGTATTAATGAGGACATTGTTTTGATTGAAAACCTGAATCAGTGGCATTTACAAAAAATAGTTTGAATTTTCCTTTGAGAAACTTAACAGAGTACATTTCTTGGGAAATTATTTCTTGTGACTTTCTAGTGTTTAAGATTGAAAATCATAAAAAAGGTTCTGTATGTTTCTTAACATCCACATAATACAAATACATAACAACTTCATGGTTTCTAGAAAAAAATATGATAAAAAAGAATACCATGCAATACTGTTGGATGAAACTGGCTCTGTCTTTAAGTTTAATTGATGAACCTGGTTTCAATTCACCCAAATCTGAAGCTATTCCATCTTTTCTTAATTATTTGTTTCAATACCCTTCCACATTTTCATTTTATTCTTTATAACATGCAAAATAGAGTCACCATAATCCTTATTTACTTATATTCTAACTTTGACTCCCAGAGGTCTCCTATTAAATTCCTTAAGGGAAATCCAATTCAATTTTCTTCCTATGTCAATACAGTTTAATTAGATATAGGTGTTATGGAAACAAAAATTCAGATGACACCAATGGTACCTAAAAATTCTAAGTATAGAAATTGTTCCAGGTGAGGAAAATTACTTCAGATAATCTAAACTTTAATAGATTTGTGTTGTCCTATAGACAGCCTTGAACATAGGTTGTTTCAAAACTTGACAGCTTCATCTTTAGAGGACATATTGACTTTACTGTTTTGTTGTCTGAAAATGTTTAAATTGAGCCAAATGAAAACAGATATTTTATCAAAATGATGCAAACAATTGTTAATATTGGGGAAAACATTTTTTGTAGCAAAATTTATTAAGTGAAATTAATTATGTTTTTTTCTTAAAAATATAATCAAACACACTTTTTTGGAATTTTACTCAAAAATTATTATTTGAGATCATTTATTTGCCATGTTAACTTTTAAACAAATATTCAATAAGTAGTTTTGGTTCATGCCAATTTTGATGAATTATGAATTATTGTATTATTTTAAATATTATTTTTTGTCCATTATTCCAAAGAAATCTATTATTTCTGGGCCACATTTCACTGATATAAATTTTACTAAAAGACTCATTTTTCTGTTAATTTTAAAGCAAATACTAGAGTATGTACTTTTAAATATTTTCAATTTCATTTTCTGTTGCATTTTTATCCATTTCTGGGTTTTTATTTTTCTTAGTCAATTTTTTTGGTTTTCAGACTCAGAAATTATAATACTGCAGTCATTTTCTCAATTATATCAATTTTTTAAATGCAGTTTTAGAAAATATCTCTTTTATTTCTTTCTAATATTACTTACCATAAGTAATTGAAAATAATTGTTATTTAGTAACCCATCAAAAGTCAGTACTACTTTATTTTCTAAATTAATGTGTAAGTAATACATCTCTTAAATACATTTCTGATCAATTTGTGCATCATGTGCTAATTATCTATGTTTTAAAAGTGATTGGAGGAGTCATAACAATCTCAGAGAGCAGAGGCATTCTTATTTCAAAACAGATATGGCACGTCAAAAATCAGCATTGAAAATACCATAATTAGGACAATTTGATAGACTTTTAGAATTCTTAGTTATATGTAATTCTGATATCAGGCATCTATAGACAAGATTATTGGTAAATGGGTCATTTTAGAGATACTGCACATGCAAAAAAATTCTCTAATTCTAGGTGAGTGTTCTTTTTATGTCACATTGTCTAAAAGTTGCTGCAGTTTTATGCTTCTAGCTTGAAGCAAAACCAACTCACCAACAAATCTACAAATCAACAACTTACCAGCTACCCAATCATTAGATAATGGACTTTCTATAAACTTTGTTTTCCAACTAGCTATTCCATGCAACCTCATCTTATTTTATTCTTGGGTATAAATCTGAGTTCTTTTTTTGATGTTATATCATTTTTATAGTAATATAACTCAGCATATCTTTTCTGTTACTGATATAAAAATGCCATAAATGACCTGAAAGAAATGACACCCGAGTAGTAACAAGCACACCTACCACCCAAGTCTTGGTTTACAATGGCATTCTTCAATAAAAGATATCTGGTCTCCTTGGAGAAATGCCTGAATTTTAGGACTGGCACAAGCAACATACAAAACAGCCTGGAGAATCTTGTAGTGACAGAAAGTAAGGAAGTGCTCAAAAACAAAAATAAACGCATTAATGGGAATGTGTCAAAAGAGGTGCAATAGACAACAAAAGAGCTCCCAATGGTCAAAGCTGTAACCGTGTGATCAAAAAGTAAACTAGCATTGGATTATAACCCAAATTAAATGATTGAAAAACAAATAAATAAGGGAGAAAAGGCAAATCTTTCATTAGAAGAATTCCAAATAATTTACGTAGATACTTCGCCCTCAAGAAGGTAAAGCGTAGCTCTCCAATCGTTAAATATAAACTACACAGTGACTTTGTTCCAAAGAGTTCAATATGGAAATGGCGAGGGTAGAATAAAGTGTGACTTTATAGTGGGGAAACTTAACAAACACTGTCAGCTAAGTAATCAAGCTCAACATCAACAATTATGAATAATAAAGCGTACCCCTCATATGTGATGAAAATGGCACTTTACCTCTGTGATAGTCCTCACAAAACCCCATAATCTCAGTATAATCATGAGAATAACATCAGACAAATTCCAACAGAGGACATTTCTGCAAAATATCTGACCCCCAGTAAACCACAAATTTGTCAAGATCAGGGGAAAAAAAAAAAAAAAAAAAAGGAAAGTTTGAGAAACTGTCACAGCCAAGAGAATCTCAAGAAGACAGGATGACTAAATACAATATATTCTGGATGGATACTGTAAGACTAAAAGGATAGATAAGAACTAAGGATATCAGAATAAACTATGGATTTAATGATAATGTATCAACATTGCTTAAATAATTACAATGAGTGTACCATACTAATGTAAGATGTTAACAATAGTAGAAACTTTGTACGGCTTTATGAGAACTTCTGTATTTGGTTCTCAATTTTTCTGTAAATCTATAACTGTTCTAAAAACTAAAGTATATTAAAAATACTGTAGCTTACTACCGTTAAACATTTTCCCTATGCTACATATTCTGTAACCACAATTTCAGATTCAAGTATTCAAGAGTCATGGCCTAATGCTCTATTCACAAAGTGAGATTAGAAGCCTAGAAGCCTTTTTTTTTTTTTTTTTTTTTGCTATAACGTGATAAGACTTTTAACAATGAAACACTTGGGTGCCTGGAATGTCTATTCTCATTTTGTGAAGAACACTTACGCAGTACTTGTCTATGAGCCATTTAGTTTGCAAAGAGCATGTCTTGAAAGTCTTCCATAGGATAACTTACTCAAGTATTACTTTAAAATTCCACTTAGTTGAGACTTTTTTCATCCTATTCATGAGTAAGATCCAGTAGACTATGATAGGCCATGACTCCCGCTGAAAATAGAAAAAAAAATGATAAATTGTAGAATTAATTTTTTCCATTCATAGTTTTTTAATTAAGAGAATATTTCTTAAAGCAGTTTTAGATTTACAGAGAAATCGGCAAGAAATAGTTTTCATATATTCTCTCTTCTGCCTGCCCAATTTCCCATATTATTAACATCTTGCATTGATGTGCATTTGCCACAATTTATGAACAAATATTGATATATTGCTATTAATTAAAGCCCATAATTTACATTAGGGTTCACTCTTTGTGTTGTACAATTTCACAGTTTTTGCCAGAGGCATGGTGTCATAGATCCACCATTACAGAATTATACAGAATAGTTTCACAGCCCTAAAAATCCCATGCTTCACCTATTCATTCCTTACCCATTCTGTGACCTTCACCCTGGTAATCACTGATATTTTTACTCTTGCTATAGTTTCTTATTGTTGCTTGTTTACTTTTCTAGTAGATCATATAGCTGGAATTATACAGTATGTAAACTTTTCAGACTGACTTCTTTCACATAGCAATATATACATTTAAGGTTTACCCATGTCTTTCATTGGCTTCATAATTCATTTTTTATTGCTGAATAGTATTTCATTGTAAGGATGTACCATAGTTTGTTTATACATTCACCTATTGATGGATATCTTGATGGTTTCCAAGTTTTGGCAATTAATAATAAAGCTACTATAAACATCCATGTGCAGGTCTTTGAGTGGAAATAAGTTTTGAACTCCTTTGGGTAAATGCCAAGAAGAATAATGTCTGGATTGTGTGGTAAGAATGTGTTTAGTTTTGAAAGACACCATCAAACTGTCTTCCAAAGTGGCTGTACCATTTTGCATTCTCAGTGGCAATGAATGAAAGTTCCAGTTGCTCCACATTCTTACCAGCAGCTGATATTGTCAGTGTTTTGGATGTTAGCCATTCTAATAGGCACGTAGTGGTACCTTAGTGTTATTTTCATTTGTGATCCACTAATGATACCTGATTTGAGCATCATTTGATATGACTATTTGCCATCTGTAGATCTTTTTTCAGTGAGGCACCTATTCATATATTTTGCCAACTTTTAAATAGGTTGTTTCCTTATTGTTGAGTTTTAAGTTTTTTTCGGTGTGTATTTTGGATATAAGTCCTTTATTATACGTGTGTTTTGAAATTATTTTTCCCAGCTTGTTGCTTGTCATCATTATCTTAACAATGCCTTTCATAGAGCATCACTTTAATGAGGATCAACTTATATTCCTTTGACAATAATGCTTTTGGCGTTGCATCTAAAAACTCTGCCAAAACTATGGTAGATGTAGCCCTTGGTTATATTCTAGAAGTTTTATCATTTTGTTTTGCATTTAGTGTATAATTCATTTTGAATTAATTTCTGCAAAAAGTATAAGATCAGTGTCTAGATTTAATTTTTTGCATGTCTATGTCCAGATGTTCCAGTACCACTTGTTAAAAACATTATGCTTTCTCCATTTGATTGCCTTTGTTCCTTTGTCAGAGATCAGTTGACTATATTGGTGTGGTTCTATTTCTGGGATCTTTATTCTGTGCCACTGATATGCCTATTCTTTCACCAATATCACACTTTCTTCATTTGTAGGTATATAGTAAGTCTTGTAGTTGAGTAGTATCAGTTCTTTGATTTTGTCTGTTGGCTCTACTGGGTATTTTGCATTTCCATATAAATTTTATCGGTTTGTCAATATTCAAAAAATAACTTACTAGGATGTTGGGATGGGGTGAAATCTATTCTACTCTTCCCAATCTAAGTCAGAAAGAACTGAAATCTTAAAAATATTGTCTTTCTATCCACAAACATGGGATAACTCTCCATTTATTTAGAACTACTTTGATTTTACTCATCAGCATTTTGTAGTTTTCATTATATACATCATGTACATACTTTGTTAGATTTACATCTAAGAATTTCATTTATTTTGTGCTAATGTAAATGGTGTTGTGTTTTAATTTCAAATTCTGATTGTTCACTGTTGATATATAGGAAAGCAATTGACTTCATGTATTCACCTTGTGTCCTGTAATCTGACTATACTGGATTTTTAATTTTAGGATTTTTTTGTTGATTCATTGTGAAAATCATGTGATGTTAAAATAAGACAGTTTTATTTTTTCTTTTCCAATCTCATAATTTTTGTTTCTTTTTCTTGCCTTAATGCATTAGCTAGGAGGATTTCTAGTATGATGTTGAATCAGAGTGAGAGAGGGAACATCTTTCCCTTGTTTCTGATCTTAGAGGAAAAGCAACTAGTGCCTCACCAATAACAATGACATTGACTGTGTTAGTAGTAGGTTTTTTTACACATTCTTTATCAAGTTGAGAAAGTTCCTCTCCATTCCCAGTTTTCTGAGAGTTATTATCATTAATGGGTATAGGCAGAAATTAATTTTTAAAAACATGAGAGGACTACAGAAATAATGAATACAAAAATAAACTAAAATAAGACTAACTAAAATTCCACAGAAGAAAAACTCTTCGTAACTAATTTGATGATTAGCAGTGATTTTTTTCCCCTGTGGAAATTTATTTGCCAACTCTTGGTGAGGGATGATGATCAGGATTAACCCAATAGAATATTCTCAATGGGGAAGGGGAACGGAAACATTCATGGTTAACTAGAACTAGTCTGACAGTTGGAAATTAGTCAATCCATAAGACAAGGCTGGATTTAGCCTGGCACATTTTATAGATTCTGAATTATGGGTGGCTCAGGAGGCTGGATGTCTGGGCCATAAAGACAATGTGAAACCACCCCCGCGTAGTGTCACTGTGCTGAGGATACGAGGTCGCACTGGTCCAGGAGGTGGAAGATGCTGGGAGTGCTGCTGACTCAAGCACAGTCTCTGCCTCAAAGCATGAGTCAGACTGTAAAAATGAGCAGGATGAGGCTAAAAAATAAATAATAATAATAATAATAAAAAGCTCTGAGGGATAGAAAGAAATCTTCCCTATCTGTTAGCTCTGAGAAAAAAGAAACCTGCCACAGCCTCAAACGCAAGACTCAGAAGGAGCCATCACTTAGACTTTGGCCTAGTAACCTCCTAGGGGAACAACGCTTGTAGATAAAAAATAAACTCTAGACTAAATCCTAAAAACAATTACCTGAAGATCCTGGAAGGTGAATGAACAAAGCCCTCCAACTCTGCTTGACACTTGGTGGATGGGAATGCCCTGAGTGAGTTTAGTTTTTACAACTTTTGGCCTGAGGCAGGTTACTGAGAGTGCTATCTGGATGTCTAAATCTTTAAAAGAAAATGTCACATCTTTCTGGCCTGAAAAGTACTGAGTTTGAGACAACCACAGGGCTGGACAGTGAGAGACGAATCCCAGGAAGGAGAAAGCCAGAGAAAGAGAGGGAGAGAAAGAAAAGGGAGGAGACAGAGAGAGACAGAGAGACAGAGAGAGACAGAGAGAGAGACTCTCCAAATCTGTGTATAAACATAGCTCAAATATGTAGATTATCCATGAACCACATGTATGTGAGGCAGACACTAAATAACTAAAGCTAAGGATTAAAGACCTGAATTTAGCTTTGAGCTTCTACACAAGACAGTTTGCTGTTTGAGTCCAACCAAGTTAATTGCCTGCTAGAATACATAAGAAAATTGAATAAATGTTTGATATTTTACTGTTCTTGAAAGTATTACTTTTAACATTTTTGGCTTCAACTAGGATACTTCCTTTCAGTTACATTTTGATTTTTGTAGAATGAATGATTGTGAAAAAATATTTACAATTCTTCTGAAATCAAGGCATACATGAGAATAGTTTGAAAGTATTTTGTATTTTGCCAATATGTATTAAGTTACAAAGACACACATTTTAAATTACTGTAATAGTTCTTATAATGATTTATTAATTTCTTTGCATATGAGTTTTTTCACTACAATATTTGTTTTTTGAAGCCATTTTGCTTCATTAGAAGCAATTTTGCACGCCATTTTTTTGGACTGCCAAAGTGTATCAGAAAAACACATGAAACACACTACAATAGAATCTTATGCACTTAGATGCATACAATGTGCACTTTCACATACAGGCACATTCACTCTGTAAAGTATTAAAACCAGTTTGTGCCACACAAACTCATGAACACTGATGATTTCTCTTTGATATAATTCACAAATACTACCCATCCACCCATTCATCCA
This sequence comes from Indri indri, assembly GCA_004363605.1. Classification (NCBI taxonomy): domain Eukaryota; kingdom Metazoa; phylum Chordata; class Mammalia; order Primates; family Indriidae; genus Indri; species Indri indri. The sequence goes on along the minus strand of RJWJ010001503.1, from coordinate 1,502 downwards.
TCTATTCATCTGGTACAACAGCAAAAATTGAATAATAGGTCCACTCACACAAGAATTGAGAACTACAGAGGGGGGAGAAAAATGGCGGAGTTAAGGTAGCCTCCTGGTTCCCTACCTCCAGAGAAAGAGATGTAGATCTCGGACTGCTACACACGACCGGATCTCTCTCCTGCAAAAACAGCGAGGTGAATCGGTGGAGATTCAGCGGGGGACACACAAATCTGGAAAAAGAATAAGGCGAACGGGAGATTGGAATGCAAAACCTGGAAAGCGCGGACAGACAATACAGAGTGGAGCGTGAGACGGCGGCGCCAGCTGGGTCAGTAAGTGCACCGGGATAAGTCCCTCACGAGACAGTCTAGCTTCCCCACAGACTTACAAGCCCACCGAGAGGCAGGGGCTTGTGTGAAGTGGATGTAGAATTGTGTCAGGAAACGTGGGGCCCAGCGGTGAGGGGACACGAGCTGGAAGCAACTTGAACTTCCCGGAGCTCCATCAGGGCTCCCGCCAGGGGAGGAGCCAGTCCGGGCTACCGCCGGAGGCAGTTAGGAGTCAGGAAGCTGGTCTCTGGCACCCGGCGGGTCCTGAACGGGGAGGTGATACTGAGTAGAGGACTCTAACCTGGAAACTGCCGCTGGCGATTGGGACTGCTCAGGGTGGGCCAGTAGAAATGAGAGCTATTGCTGGTCTGGCGTGAGATTGGGGAGGGAGACATAAAGGAGACGGTGGGACACCCTGATGTCCCGACTGACTCCCTGATCGGGTACCTCCCAGCCCCTGAGCGGCTCCCTCTGGAGCCAGAGCCCTGGGGGCGGGCCAACGCCAGCTCAGGGCCCACAGCAGGTCACGGTACGTGCGGATCAGCTTCTTTCCCCCAGCCTGGGAGCCCTCGCAACCAGCTCGGCCCTTCCAGGACTTAAAGTTAATCAGCCAGGCCCGATTAATTGAGCGGCGAATTCTGAGTGCTTCCCCAGCTGAGAGGGAACTCTGAGTGCCTCCTTCAGCCTGTGGAAGCCGAAGGCGTTGGGGTGTTGGGCAGACGGGTGAGCCAGCCCCTCCCCCTGGCCAGCGTCTTTCCCACGGCCTGTGAGCTTGCAGCAGTGAGACATAAAACCCCTCTCCCCCTCTGCGACAAGCGCCAGTTCCTGGGGCCTTGGCACTGACCAATAGCTGACAACCCAGTGACTTTCCCTGCCAGATCAGTTCAGGTCATCCGGTAGGATTGCATTTCCGCCTCCGGTCAGCTACCAACAGAGAAACCTGCGACTAGGGAATAAAAACCCCAGCAAGGGACCAAAACAATCTCCCGAAGTAACCCCTCCCATCAAGAGAACCCTGGACAACAAACTAGCGGCTCCCTCTAGTGGCAGAACAAAACAAAAGTAACAGCGGACCCAGATGGGAAGGACCCAGCGAAAGATTTCTGGAAGCATGAAAAATCAAATGGAAAGCACACCCCCAAAGAGGAACACCAGCCCTCTAGCAATGAACACTAACCAGGT
>RJWJ010001502.1:83525-129654 GCA_004363605.1 Indri indri | reverse complement strand
GGCTTATTTATGTCCTGTAATACTGGGTTTGGCATTTTAATAATCATCCTCTGGATTTACTTATTGCCTTTTCTTTGAGGAAGTGAAAGCTTTTTATCATCTGTTAACTCATTGATTCTTGTCTCTGAGGTCATGAAAGTTTAGTATGGTATATTATTCCCATTTTATAGATGAAATGAAGGTGATATGATTTGCTCTAAATTTCAAGTGAGTTGTCCCTGAGCTGGGACTTGAATTGGGTCTTTTTTTTTTTGAGACAGAGTCTCACTCTGTTGCCCGGGCTAGAGTGCCATGGTGTCAGCCTAGCTCACAGCAACCTCAAACTCCTGGACTCAAGCAGTCCTACTGCCTCAGCCTCCTGAGTAGCTGGGACTACAGGCATGCGCCACCATGTCCGGCTAATTTTATATATATATATTTTTAGTTGTCCAGCTAATTTCTTTCTGTTTTTTTAGTAGAAACGGGGTCTCGCTCTTGCTCAGGCTGGTCTCGAACTCCTGAGCTCAAACAATCCGCCCACCTTGGCCTCCCAGAGTGCTAGGATTACAGGCATGAGCCCCCATGCCCAGCCAGATCTTCCTTCTTATATTACATTTCATTGATGCCTTTGGAGGAAAAAGCCCCACACACCTTTTTTTTGGAAGTGAAAGGACTCAAAGAAGTGAAAGGCCATTTTGCTTTTCTGATTACTAGATAGCTAAGGATAGTTAAGTTATTGAGTGCTTATCTGTGGGAACCTGCACTTGGTGCATTATATTCATTACTTCATTTATTCCTCACAACAGTATTCAAGGTAGGACTTATCCTCAATTTTACAGGGTTTGGTGAGATTCCAGGTCAAGGGAATGACAGTAAGTGACAAAGCTTTGACCGAAAGCAAGGCTGGGGCTCAGCCTGGGCTTTTTGATTCCAGAGTGCATGCACGCTCCTGTCTGCAATGCTTTAGCGGTGACTAATGGGCAGACCTCAGAGCCCCTAACACCTGCCGCTGCTGCCTCCCCTCTCATGGGTGGCTGTGGTTAGATGAGGGCTTTATTCTTCATTGCAGTACAGTTTTCACACTCTGGTCTTTTCTTTTACCAGAAGCATTCTTCTAGACAGGTGGGAGTGTCATTACTTTAGAAAAAATAATCAGAGCTGAAAAAACATCTACATTTGGAGAATATGCGGTAAGACCAGATGGGGAGATTAGAGACAGAGAGAATTGAAGTGGTTTGTGGACAAAGGAAATTTCTGGTAATCTAACCCAGAGGGCATCTTTAGTGCCCAGGCTTTTTTACTTAAGCTGCTGGTTGAAATTGTAAAACTGGAGGCACTTGTGCTAAAACCTGTGCAGCAGATAAGACTCTCAGTTTCTACTGTAGATGGCAAAGTTGAAACTCTGATTTCTTTTTGGTCTTTAGCTTTCACAAATAATGCAGGGCATTGTAGGAATAGTGGGAATGTTGTTTGGAAATTTACCTAAACTCTCTGTGGACTTCCCCTTCCCTCCAGCTACCCCCTCTGTCATCTTTGGTTGCACTTTTCAGAATTCAACTCGGATCCCATGGAATTGGGTGGGGTGGTGGGAGGTAACATTCACTCAGGTGCTTGGGATATTCCAGTGGACAGAACAACATCCCTGCATCCAACAACATCACTGCCCCCGTGCGATGCAGGGATGTTGTTCATGAGTTGCTGTTTTCTTGTGGGTGGGATTTAGCCATCTGTAGGTATAAAGGCACCGTTATCAGGAAGCTGGGAGGGATGTCCAGGAAACTATCACCCCAAACCCTGCATTTCATTGACTTTTTGTCATTGGTGAGTTGGAGTTTCACAGAGGAGAGAAAATTGTGTCGTATCTTTAAAAAAAAAAAAAAAGCGATCATTAGATTGAAGCAGGGAGAACAGATAGAACTGTTGGCTTGTACCTTGGTGAAAGGTGGAAGAGGAAGGGCAGGAGCTTCCGCTAAGTAGTAAGTTCCTTGGGCAGGACAACAGCCTTTCTCGGCCCTGCTAAGCCCTGCATCCCTCTGCAGTGCCCAGCTCAGTGTCTGTCACAGAAGTGGATGTGTGTCGTGTGGGAGTGAAATCCAGCAGGGGGGGCTTCCTGCATGAGGTGTTTAATTGTATATCCAGCAAAGGATTCAGTCTGGTTAACTCTGGGAAGAGAGGGATAGCACAGCCCAGTGGGTAACCAGTAGCTTATATTGACTTTTCCTTCCTGCTTTAAGAAAAAATGTAAAGGCAAAGTGAAACTTCAGTTGCTCCCAGCCTTGTCCTCTCCCCTCTCCTGCTGATTTAAGTCTAAAGGGGGCTCGTGTCCTAGGAGGCCTTCTCCATGCTATTGTTGGATGCTTGGGAAGAAAGGAGGAACAGCAATCGGGGAGAAGCTCCAGAGCGCTCACTCCTGGCACCTGCAGTCCCCCCAGGTATAATAGACCTTCTTTAACGTGGACTGTCCCCAGCCTACAAAAAATCAACTTACTAAGGTTCCAGCTAATACTCCTCCCTGCCTGCGCCCTCCTCTCCTGCCTCCACCACCAAAGCTGCCTTGTGGTGACTGAGCACGGCTGTGGATGGACAAGGGACAGGAGTGGGAAAGCAGCACCTGGTGGGTGCTGAGGGCGACAGCAGCAATGGCGGCAATGGAGGCTTGGAGACCATCGACTGTGCCGGGTGCTGTCCTGTGTGTCTGTGTCTCAACGCTTTTCAGTCCTCACACAGCTGGTCAGGGTGGCTGCTATGCTCCCAGCTTTACGCACGAGGCTGCCGAGGCCCAGAGGGCTAAAGAACGTGGTGTAGTCGGGATTCAGACTTCGGACTAGGGCCTGTGGTTTCGGATGTGTGCTGTCACCGACCAGTTGAGGGCAGCCGCCTTGGGCAGAGACTCCTGTCAGGGTATCTCCTTCCTGGGGGTCACCCCTTCCTCTTTCACGTTTGTCTCCTTTTCACTCTTGAGTTACACATCTGCAGTGCTCCAGGAGAGGGGCATTTGGGCTAACTGGCATACTCCTTTAAAGATTCCTGGCGTATTTCTCAGGGGCAGAGTCCAGAGGTAATTCCGAAGTACTAGGAAGAGAGCACAGGCCCAGGTGGGTTTCCCAAAGGGCACCTACGACAGTATCAGTGTCTTCAGGGACCTGGGGTCTGTGCCGTGGGATCCAGAACGAGTGTTGAGTACAGCCCTGCTTCCAGAAAAGGTGAGGCAACCCTTCCCTTCCTTCTGGTTCCTAAAATGTAAAACTCAAGCAAATCCATCGTTACCCTATCTAAACTACTTTATGGATGACTTTTTAAAAAGAATGAGCTAGCCTGGGAGTCCTAACCACTGTATGCTTGACAAATGAACTTCTGGAACAGAACCTTTTGCCTAGTTTGGCCATGACTGGTCAGAGTCATTTATTTCCTTGGGAAAAAGGAAAAAGGAAGTATTTTAACTAGTGACATGGACTTGTGTCAGTTTGTTTCCAAAACAGATAGGCTTTTCTCAAAACCAGCTTTGTAGAGGTAGGGAAAAAAGTCAATTTTCTGCGTTTGGTATTTTAAGGTATTTTAAGTACCTTTAGACAAGCGGGTCCTGTGGATGGTTACATAGAATAGCCATACAGTTATCACTTACTGCGTGTTGCTGTGGCCAGACACTGCCAAGGGTTTTCTGTGCACACATCATTTCTATTTGTTAGGTAGGTGCTGTCACCCCCATTTTCCAAAAGGGAAACAGTTCTAGCAAGGTTAAGGACCCAGTGAGATGTGTGCCTTGTTGACTACAAATCCAGTGCATTTCATCACCTTGCTGTGTGATGGAATGTTGAAAGAGCAAAAGGAAGAGGAATGGGGGAGAAAAAGGCAGTGTGAGATGGGGGAAATATTCACAAACACTGTGTGCCTGGCCCTAGCAGGGAGGGTGGGGCACAAAAAAGCCCATGGGAACCAGGAAACAACGGAGAGTTGGAACTGAAGAGCTTTGAAGGGCTTTAGTAGGTTACTTACACACGTGGACTTTTTTCAGCACGTTTATTGAGCACCTACCATGTGTAAGTGCCAGATAATAAGACAGAGTCCGCCTGCAAGAGGTCACATATTTCTAGGGGAGGCAGACATGTGGAGTAACCTGTAGCATGTTGTGATAAGTGACTTGACTGGCCAGGGAGCCCTGAGCATGGAGTGGTGAGCAGATTTATACTAACTAGCAAAATACTCTTTGATTCTGTTTTGTTTATCTCTTGCAGTTTGAGAATTTCTGGAATTTACCTGTCCTCTGTGGCTATTGTCTCTGGAATGTTTGTGTTTTGCAAATAGGCTTTTGTTGCAGCTCCTGCCTGAGCACCAGCCCTGTGCCTTGGTTGCAAGAAGGGCTGGGGCCACCTCTCCTTCCGGCTGCCCTTAGGTCCATCACCACTGCGAATCTGTTGAGTGTGGTGTGATTGCGCTCACTTGGCCGGCCACTGCTCACCAAGAGGTACAGGTGCTCCCATGGACGGGGCATCCTTTCCTGGAGGAGCGTACGGCGGGCCATGCCCTTTCCCAAGTGTTGCTGCAGTGGTGGGAGCATTACTGGGCGTGGAGGCGCCTCCTTGATGCTTTGGGCATTAGCTTGACCATGTTGCCTCCAGGGCTCCTTTCTAACTCTAGGACTCTGATACTGTGCCTGCCATGGCCTTGGAGCCAGTCAGAGCCTCGTGGTGGTATTGGCCAGCACAGTAGTACCCTCCCATTCTTCCATCTTCCTTAAGTATTTCTTTGTCATATGCTATATTTGAAAGCTGATGTATTGTGCAAAAAGGCCTAATAGGACTTCTTACTGCTGGGTATGCTTAGTGGGATACAGTTTTTGTTTGAGTTTTTATCTTTTATTTTCCAAGACTTTTGGATCACTTTGATCAGGTCCATTCAAATAAAAATTACTTGTATCTCCTGGAAATGAGTTAAGCATCTTCTGACCTCTGCTTCCTGCTGTGTTAATCGAGTTGACTCAGTTTGGTAATAATATTTAGGATGCTTTTACATGCAGTTAATGAAAGTTCTCTCTGTCCATAACCAATGATCCCAGAGAAGGTGTTCATCAGCTCAAAGGTGTCCCTTGTGCTTTAAGCAAACGATTTATGGAAATGTCAATTTACCCCCCAAATAAAATAGTATATATCTGTATTTCATAGTTTTAAATTGAATTCTTCACAGTAAAGGAATTTTGTAAGAATTCATTCTCGAGGAATGTAAAATTTTACTTTTTTATATACAACATTTTCAGGCAGCCTGATCTCTCACTATTGGTGGGAGTGACTGCCTGTCCTTGTCCCCCTACAATACAAACACATGCTGCCTCAGAGGCACAGATGCTCCTGGCTCTGCCTTTGCAGTCTCCCAAGGCCTGTCGTCTGGGCCTGTTGGTACGGCATGCAGAACTAGGTGCTGTCAGGGGCTGTCAGTCCTGGCACATCCTGGCAGGGCCTGGCTGGCCCAGCCTTTGCTCATGCAGTATTCATTTGCACGCCAGGAGCCTTCTGGACCATCTCTGTCTGTGCTGCCTCACTCAGCTCCATGTGCAGTTGCTTTCCTTTCGTGCTTGTCTCCAGGCTATTTTTGTAAGCTTTTATGAAGTCCAAGTGCTTAGGCATAGGCAGTAGGCAGGAAAATCCAGAATGGCATGTGGATTGTTCTCTGATCTTAAAGGAGGTCATTTGGCTAAGAACCTCACTTGTATTCGGATATGGGAAAGGTGGGAAGGGCACTGACTTATCAGGAGTCTGCTTTGTAAATATGCTTTATGGCATGATCTACTTTAATCCTTATTAACAATCATACAAAGTTAGGTATATGGTGCCTGCTTAACAACAGGTTGGGAAACATGAGGCTCAGCGAGGTTAGATGACTTGCCTGAGATCTCTCAGGTGGTAAATGGTGGAGCTAAATGAGATTAAGGAAATCAAAATGTGTAGTGGTTAAGAGCATGGACTCTGGAAGCAGACCATACTGTCTACACCCGTTACTAGAGTGTGCGACCTTGGGGATATCCTTACCTCCCTGGAACTCAGTTTCCTCATCTGTGTATTGAGCGGCATTGCAGTCCTACTCACCTCGTGTGGTCGTAAGCATTTGCTGTCCTGCAGGCACATGGTACCTTGCAGCGAGCACCGCAGGTGTCAGCAATGCCTTATTGGCCAGTGCTTGGGAAACTTGGAGTGGATACCGAGGCTTTGGGCTTCCTCTTGTTCAGGGAAGAGCCCATGGGTCCAGGCTATACGTGCTTTAGAAGCAGGTTTCTCTGCAGGGTTTACGTGGGTAAGAGTGAACAGTGCCAGCCCCAGGGGGGAGATCTCTCCTGTCTCATGGCCTTTCTCCCCCTAGTCAGTCACATCCAGGGCTGACTCCTCTCCCCTGCTGCCTTCCTCTGTCTGCCTTTCTCACCAATATAGAAGTGCCCACAAATGCCTGCTCTTTGTCTTGTTAGCCCCTGATGCTTTACATTGGGTTTTTTTTTTTGAGCAATTCTTTAAACTTCCTGAAGTTAACTTATTAATTAATTTTTTGTCTATTGGGCCTTTCCTCTAGGTGTTGCACTGTACTGGGTATTAGGGCAGGTGCAGGTTCATAGAAGTGTATGACCTTGTCTCTGCTCATGACAGGCCCGTCTGCTTCAGAAGATCCAATACTAATACACACAACAATTAGGGGGAAGAAAAGTGATGAAATACCAAAGTGGCATGGACAGTGTGATTTAGGTGTTTGGGGAAAGCAAGGAGGGTAACTGTCACCTTTGGCCAAGTGCTAGTTTAGATGCTCTACATGCATTGTACGCCCTGCAGGTTAGGTGATACTGTGTCAGCCCTGCCTTACACGTGAGGATGCAAAGACAGAAGCATCTTGTCCAAGGGCACTCAGCGCACAAGTGGGAAGAGCCTGGGGCTTGAACCCTAGTCCACACTGACTTCCGTGGGCCTGCCAGGAGATGCGACTTGAACTGTGTCTCAGGTCATTGGTAGGATTGTCTGGGTGAGATGAGGCGTGCTGGGGCGAGCAAGGGCTCAGAGCTGAGAGTGAGCGGGGTGCATTCAGGGGCAGCGAGGAGGCCAGCCTGGCTGGGCTGGAGTAGAGCTCAGTGTTTATGAACAGCTGTGCCAGGTTCTGTCGGGTGATGGGAGATGAGTAAGATGTGTTCCTTGCCCTCTGGAATCTTGCTGTAGCTGGGGAGACAGACACACAAATAGATGATTTCAGTGCTGCGTGGCAAGAACTGTGATGAGGGTAAGTATAGGGTGCTGTGGGAGCAGACGAGAGGGAACCAGGAAATGTTGCCAGAGCTTTCAAACAGTGGCAGGCTTAGCAGTTGAAGGCAAGGAGGGTTTCCTCAAAGGCAGCGAATAGAACGAATGAAGACATGGCCTTGTGGGCTTTTCTTTTTCTTTTTTTTTTTGAGACAGAGTCTCACTTTGTTGCCCTGGCTGGAGTGAGTGCCGTGGCATTAGCCTAGCTCACAGCAACCTCACACTCCTGGGCTCAAGCGATCCTCCTGCCTGAGCCTCCCATGTAGCTGGGACTACAGGCATGCGCCACCATGCCCGGCTAATTTTTTCTATATATTTTTAGTTGTCCAGATAATTTCTTTCTATTTTTTTTTAGTAGAGATGGGGTCTCGCTCTTGCTCAGGCTAGTCTCGAACTCCTGAGCTCCAACGATCCGCCCGCCTCGGCCTCTCAGAGTGCTAGGATTACAGGCGTGAGCCACCGCGCCCAGCCCTTGTGGGCTTTTCTTGTTAAAAACCAGTTTATGGTACAGAGTGGAGTCTACAGGCAACAGGGAGTCCAGCAGGGGTGTTTGAACACAGCACCAGCGTGGAAGTAGTGTTATCTTAGGTCAGGTAATCTGGTGGAGGCAGGAGAGGTGAGAGTCAGCAAGATCAGCTGTGGGAAAAAATCAACATACTTTTTTCTTTAAAGAGCTAAAAAGTAAAGGTTTTAGGTTCTGTGAGCTAGATGGTCTCTCTGATGCCGATATTCAACTCTGTGGCTGTAGTGTGAAAGCAGCCACAGATAACACAGAAACGGATGGGTGTGGCTATGTTCCAGTAAAGCTTTTAATTTATGGCCCCCAAATTTGAATTTCATGTAATTTTTACATGTCACAAAATAGTCTCACTGTGATTTCTTTTTTCCCCCAACAATTTTAAAATGTAAAAATGACTTTTTGCTTGCAGGTTGGATTTGGCCCATGGGTCGTGGTTTGCCCACTCCTGAGCGATGGCTAATAATTCAGGTGTGACATGACAAGGAACTGGAACAGAATGTTGGCAGTGGAGATAGAGAGGAAGGGACCTGATGCCAGAGACATTTTGGAAAGAAGACACTGATTAGATAGAAGGGATAAGGAGAGGAGAGAGCCCCAGATAATGCTAAAGTTTCAGGTTAGGTGCCTTCCCAGCCCATTTGTTTTCCACTTTCCAAGAATATGACTTGATTCTGGAGAAAAACCCAGGGATAGGTGATGCCTTAGGTGCTCCCTGACTTTTGTCATCGTTGTTAATTGTTCTGAGTGTGTCCCTTGAGAGTGTCCCTGTACCAGTTGCATTTGCTGCCTTGTCTTCCAGGTGCACTGGGCGGAGGCGGCTCCCACTGTTTGCTGGCTACAGGTAGTTTCTTTTTTGGTTAACTTTATTTTGATAGAATTTCAATGTTATAGAGAAGTTGCAAGAGCAGTCCTAGGAGAGCTCCCCCACACCTGGTATCTAGATTTATTAGGTAGATTTTATTATTTACATTTTGTGCCATTCTCCCCCTTGCATTTTTTTCTGACCAATTTGAAAGTAAAGACATTGTGCCCCTTTACCCTAGATAATTCAATGTGGATTTATCAAGAATAGGGATGTTCTCAGGCCACAACCACAGAGTGATCAGCATCAGGAAACTTAAGATTGATGCCATACTGTTATCTAATTGTCTTTGAAGCTAGCACCCCTCCTGTAGCTGTCATGCACAGCTTACCTGCCATGTGGAAATTATGGTGTGGCAGATGTTGCATCACAGGTAGGCAGGGGCCTGCCTGTGTCTGGGACCCACACTCCGGACAGCAGTTCCCCAGCACCTGTGCTGGAGCTGCTCAGTGGGGCAGCAGGCCCACCAGTGGCCTAAAAGGAAAGCAGTCCCACAGCTAAAGGGTCACTCGTTATCTTGGGTTTCTAAGCTTTCAGAGGGCAGGGACTTTGTTTTTCTTCACATAGTTCCTGCTATTCTCTGCCACCTCCGTGAGAAGATTTATCTCCTAAATGGAACAGCAGCACCTGAGATCTCAGTTATGGTTACAAACACATTCTCTCGCAGCTTTCCTCTCTTCTGCTTCATCATAGCCTGTGGAAAATGATTCTTCTAAGGTGGATTTTTTTCTAGACTTACTCTGGAAAATAAAAAATGGAATTAATTTATTTTGGAAATAGGCCAGGCGCGGTGGCTCACGCCTGTAATCCTAGCACTCTGGGAGGCCGAGGCGGGGCGGATCGTTCTGAGCTCAGGAGTTCAAGACCAGCCTGAGCAAGAGCGAGACCCTGTCTCTACCAAAAATAGAAAGAAATTAATTGGACAGCTAAAAATATATATATAGAAAAAATTAGCCGGGCATGGTGGCACATGCCTGTAGTCCCAGCTACTCGGGAGGCTGAGACAGTGGGATTGCTCAAGCCCAGGAGTTTGAGGTTGCTGTGAGCTAGGCTGACGCCACGGCACTCGCCCCAGGCAAGAGAGTGAGACTCTGTCTCAAAAAAAAAAAAAAAAAAAAAAAAATTATTTTGGAAATAAAATGTGAGGAAAAAGGTATCCTACCATTTCTGACTAAGGGCAAAAGTTTTGCTACTTTAGAAGACTGAAACCAGAAATAGAGAAGTTTCTGATGCATATTCCTTAATTCCTTGCGGAGGTCAGTGGGAGCTGTGGGAAGGAATCTGGACGTTCTGCACTTGGTAGGCAGGAGCAGAGGGAAGGCTCCCCTGTGTGCAGTGGGGTGACTCGCTGCGTCCAGCTGGATTCTCTGTGACTTAACTGAATGCTTAGTTTTTGCATTAAGCCTGTGTAGATGTGACTAGGGTCCTTCACTGTGTTCAGTCGTTACTGACCTCTCAAGAGCCCGTTCTTGTGATCCAGGACAGCTGAAGTCCAAGACTCAAGAGTCTTCCCTGTCTTCAGGCCGTAGGGCCCTGTGCTGGGCGTGGCAGAGAATGGCTTGTTTGATCATAGGTGGGTGAAGATGCCAGTCACCTCTGCACTCCCTGGGTCCCAGTCTAGATGAGAAAGCTTTGATTCTGCTGCAGTGACTCAGCGTGATGGTGCCATGTCAGGTAGAGAGATGTTGGCTATCAACGGGTTTGAAGGGGCATACTGGGGATGGCATTTGAGTGTAAAATAGGGCAGATGTGCTTTGAAATAAGATACGAGTACCGTTTGCTTGCTGATGTTTCCCTAACACAGACAGGTTACTGCCTACCGCTGGTGCAGAGGACCCATGGGCAGAGGTGTCAGAAGCTGCCCTGCTCATCCTCCTGGGCCTTGTAGTTGGTGGCATCCACAAGACAAGGCAGATAGATCCAGCAAACATCAATTTAAAAGTGCCAGGGACTTTGCAAAGGGAGTAGAGGCCACAGGCTTTGTTCTCAAAGTTCACAGTTCACTTTAGAAATGAAGATTAATAAAAGAGCAGCTGATGAACACCAGGAAGATAGGGAGACTCAGGTCCAAATGGCACCTGAGCATTCTGCACAAAAGGCAGCGGTTATGATCCCCTGCTCTGCCCAGGTTTCTCAGTCTGTCCCTCCCACACTCCAGGCACGCCCTGCCTCAGGGCCTCTCACAGACTCTTCCCTTTCCCTGGAACACTCTTCCCTATGACATGGCGTGGTTAACTCCCTTGGCCCCTGCTTGTCTTTGCTCACATGTCACCTCCTCTGTGAATCCTACTGCCACCCGGTTTAAAATTTCAGCATGTCCCCCTCCCCTACCCCTCCAGATTCCCTTTTTCCATCTTTCCAAGCACTTTCGCCCTCTAGCGTGCCAGTCACTTGCTTATGCTTGTTGAGAGGCGTCAGCCTGGGTGCTGGAGCCAGGCTGCCTGGGTTAAGTCTCGGCTTCACCACTTGCTACTGGTGTGACTCTGGGGAGATTGTTTAACTCCTTTGACCTTGGTTTCCTCATTTGTAAGAATAATACCTAACTCACAGAATTTTTATAAGGATTAAATTAATTCATATTATTAATAATAAAATGCTGCATAACATCTGACGTGGAGTAAGTACTATGCAAGTATTGGATAAATACATCTTTTATTGTCTGTTTCCTCTCACTAAAATGGGAGCTTCATGAGGTCAGAAACTGAATCTGTTTTGTTCTCTTGGGGACCCCTGACATTTAGAAGAGGGCCTGGGGCTGTCAGTGTGCATCGAGTGAATGAGGAGGCCGTCGGGTGTGTGGTCTGGGAAGGCGTCAGGGAGCAGTGAGGTGCGGGTCGGCGCTGTGGACAGCACAGGCCACCTGGGTCCCTACTCCAGTTCTGTATGTAGTGGCTGCTTAATTTTGGACCAGTGTCTTGATCTCTCCAAGTCTCAGGCTAACACTTTCCTCAGAGGTGTTAGCAGAATTAGATGAAATAATGTACAATAAGTGTGGAGCACAAGGCCGGCCTGGCCGGTAGCAGATGGTCAGTGAATGCTAGTTCCTTTCTTTCCTCAGCACCCCTGGAAGAAGTGAGTCAGGAACTGGCTCCCAGGGCAGTGAAGGAAGTGTGTTGGTGGGGAGGGGCAGGGGAAATCCTGAGTCTACGTGCAGAGAGGGGGACAAAAACAAGGTGTCAGAGATGTAGTCATCACAGACCAGCCTGGCTAGAGTGGTTAATAAGGCGAGCTGTTCATTGTTGAACTTCGATGCTAAGGTGAGGGTTTGGATTTTCTTGGGAGGGGGGTAACTTTATTTTGGTATAATTCCAGAAAAGTATGGGAATAGTGCAAGGAACTCCTGTTTACCTTTCACCTGGAGTTGCCAATGGTTTGCATTTTGCCCCATTTACTTTTTCATATTTTTTCCTTGAATTTTGTTTTCCCAGAAGCATTTGTGAGTAAGTTAAAGGCAGTGTGCCCCTTGACCCCTAACTCCTTTAGTCTCTGTTTCCTGGGAACAGGAGTGTCGTCTTAGGGTCTGATAGGGGGCCCTAGTACAAGGTTCTTCAGTAAGGGAGTGACGCGACAGGGGGGATGGGCTAGCAGCCAGGAGGGCCATGGCAGGCAATTTGGAGTGGTGTCCACTGGAGGGGTGGCGAGGATCAGGTAGTGACCAGAGATGGGAAAAGGGACGTGGCCCCAGAGGCATGGGGTGGTCTTGGGCAGGTACTGCCTGGGATGGGTGAGGAGAGGGAGGGGAGGAGTCCTGTGAGCTGGTAAGAGCACTGCCTTCTGGGGGAGGAAAGCAGCATGCAGAATCTGAAAAAGCAAGTTCAACTTTAGTTTGGTGCTTGGGACAATGAAACATCCCCTCTCCCTTCTGTTTATTTTCCAGTCTATGGAAGGTAAAGTTCCGCCTTAGAGCAGTGGACTGACATGCTTGTATCTGTCAAAGGCTTAGGCATCAACAGGCAGGCACTGAATCTGAAGGAGGTTTTGTCAGGAAGATAACAGGTAGAGATGAGCATACGAGGTCCTCTGATGTGGACTCAGGAATCATTAGTGACAACAGCAGGCGGCATGGCATTAAGGATCATGCTAAAGGGCGAAAGTGCTTGGAAAGACGGAAAAAGGGAATCTGGAGGGGAGGGGGAAGGGGACATGCTGAAATTTTAAACCGGGTGGCAGGAGGATTCACAGAGGAGGTGACATGTGAGCAAAGACAAGCAGGGGCCAAGGGAGTTAACCACTCCGTGTCATAGGGAAGAGTGTTCCAGGGAAAGGGAAGAGTCTGTGAGAGGCCCTGAGGCAGGGCGTGCCTGGAGTGTGGGAGGGACAGACTGAGAAACCTGGGCAGAGCAGGCTTTTGTGCAGCAGAATGCTCAGGTGCCGTTTGGTCCTGAGTCTCCCTATCTTCCTGGTGTTCATCAGCTGCTCTTTTATTAATCTTCATTTCTAAAGCAGAGAGTATGGTGGGAAACTCAGGGCCAAAGGCAGCCTGAGGGTGCAGGGAGGACCCACGGGAAACTGAGGGAGGGGAGAAGACCAGGGAGAGAGTGAAGGGCGGGTGGCAGTGGCAGCGTAAATAGAGACAGGATCAAGAAGGAGGACCCTCCAGGAAACACTATGGACAGGGAAACAAAAGGTAAGGAAAAAAGAAAAAGAAAGAAGGAGGGCCCACCTGGGTAGAGGAGACCAGGGAGCAGGTGACCCAGAGGTTCCTTACCAGCCCAGAGCCCTCTGGCCTGAGGTGCTTGTTGGACACTGTTCTTTCCAGACAGGGGGCAGGAACTCAAGAACTTTAAGGAACACCCTGTGACTAATGCCACCCAGGGTGCTAGACCAAATCAGACTGTTGAAGGATTTAAAATTCACCTCCTAGCTACTGAAGTGTTTTTGTGGAAAAAAAATACCTCAGGGAGAATTTATCAAAGAAAATATTTTACATTTGAGCCTATACTAAGTATTAAAAGGCTTTTTTCCTTTTTTTTTTTTAAAGATAACATGTTATGTGGGAGATTGTACTATTTTCTTTAGCTTTGAAAATTCCCAGCTGCAGGAAAGTTTCGATTCCCTGTGGAGTAGTAGGCTCTTAGGTGGGAGGTAACTACAGGATTGTACTTTGTTTCCAGAAAGTGCAGTGAGCACCTTTTTTGTACTAAACACTGGGAATGTAGTAGTGAACCGTGGCCTGCCAGAGCCAGCTGGTACCCTGTCATTAAATTTTTAAGGAATTTTGCAAGTTGGCTGTTAAATACAGCCATTAGTATAATTAAATAAATTATAGTGAAGACAAGGGTAATAAATACTTAAAACTCGTCACTTCCTCATTATTTTAGTGTTACCTGGCTCTCACATGTACTGTGTTTATGTGGCGGAAATAGCATATAGTATGTACCGTGGCTCATCTCTTCCCACCTGTGTCTGCATCCAGAGATAGCAGGTTGGGACTTGACGTTAGCCATGGTGGGAACATTTACCCCATGGACACCGGCAGACACTACAAGTCAGGGCTTGGTTTATTGTTTTGTTCATTGTCTAAGAAAGCGACGGAGAAAAATGTTAACATTGCAGTTTAAACTTAAAGTATTTTGTGTCTGTAGCCATTACATTGTGAATAGCATAAAAAAATTGAGTAAATATTCTTCTGGTGTTTGAAAACCAGTGTCCAATTCGGTAAAAAAGATGTTCATACCATGTTTGTTCTCTATCTTCCTTGTTTGGCTTTTGTTTTACTCCTTAAAGTAAATGAAAATATCAGCCAGCATTAACCCATTTGTCAGTTGCATCCATAGGTTAGCCACAGATACAAGAATTAGGCGAGGAAAAAAAGATAAAAATCCATGAAAGAGCTCTGGGAGAATCAGTTGGCTATATGGAATTTACAATAAAGAGTGTACATTTTATTACTATATACTTTATTATAGCATATTACCATATTTTTATTACTATATTGTATATATATTTTTAACCATTGTGTACTCAGTAAAATTGAAAATAAATACTTATATTAATAAATACGTGCACATGTTTTTGGAGACCAGGCTGTTAAATGTTTACTGTGCACCACCACCGTGAGTTAAATCAACATGTCCCCCACAGAGTCCACAGTGTGTGGGGGAGACAGGTGAGGGTTGGTGACGGACACCTCTGTGTGCTAAGGGCACTGGCAGGAGCCCAGGGCAGGGCTGGTGAGAGCGCAGGTTGGAGGGTTAGTCAGGCCCTCCCAGGGGACGATGGCGGGGTGAAATAGGAGCCCAGGGTGACCGGTGGGTGGAGCTGCCTGTGGGTGAGGCCAGGGGGAGGTGCGCGGGCAGGAGTGGCAGGCAGGCAGCTTGTGGGGCTGCAGCATGATGATAGAAGGGAAGGAGGTGGGGGTTCTGGAGAAGAGGTGTTGCCAGAGTAAACTGGTGGGCACTTGTAGGTCTTGCGAAGGTCACATTAACAGTGTAAGGATGCTGCCTTTAGGCAGGTTGGCTACTCAGTTGCCACAGACACTTACAGGCTTCAGAAAAGAGGTGTTAAAGTAATAATTTTTGTGACATAAATACTTAAATTCAACAAATTGCTTATTGTGTGCTGGACTGCTGATGATTTTCGAGGAGCCATTAATTCTGATTGTGAGATGGGGAAGGCCATATGGACAAGGCAGGATGATAGTTTGCAGTAATTTCCTTGGGGGAACCTAGAACAGTATACCACCTTTGACCAAAGGCCCTCACTGTCTTTATTTCCCAGTTCATCCCCATCATTCACTGCCCTGAGTGTTTCTTATTTCACAAATGCTCATTCTGCCTAGCCAGATTTCTAGAGAGGTCCATATCCCATACTTCCCTCCTGTCCCTTAAGAGCTCATGTCATGCACTTTCAAAAGATTTGTTGGTTTTTGAGTGTGTTTATTTATTTACTTGTTTGTTTTTGAGACAGGGTCTCACTCTGTCGCGTGTGCTAGAGTGCAGTGGCGTTATCATAGCTCACTACAAACTCAAACTCCTGGGCTCAAGCAATCCTCCTGCTTCAGCTTCCCCAGTAGCTGAGAGTACAGGCGTGCGCCACCATACCCATCTGATTTTTCTATGTTTTGTAGAGATGGGGTCTCGTTCTTGCTCAGGCTGGTCTCGAACTCCAGCAATCTTCCTGCCTTGGGCTCGCAAAGTGCTAGGGTTAGAGACGGGAGCCAGTGTGCCCAGCCTATCTTTTAGTTTTTTGAGACAGGGTCTTGCTTTGCTGCCCAGGCTGGAGTACAGTGATGCTATCATAGTATACTGCAGCCTCGAACTTCTGGGCTAAAGCAATCCTCCTGCCTCAGCCTCCCAAGTAGCTGGGATTACAGGCTCATGCCACTGCACCTGGCCATTTTTTTTTTTTTTTTTTAATATCCACCAGCAGAGCTTCATAGCACTCAGGCTAAGAAGAGACTTTAGACAGAGAAGATGAGCCTGATGTTTGAGAGTGTGCTGGGCTGGGAGAAGGTGCTGGAGAGAGCTCCCAGGAGCTCCTTTAGGCTGGGACTTTTGCAGAAGTCACTGGATGCAGTAGGAATTTCCTGTAATGAACTCTTGGCTAAAAAGACTCAACACCTCTATTCCTTTACCAACACTTATTGAGTACCTACTGTATGCCAGGCCCTGTGTTACTTATGAGAATACGGTGGCACATAAGACATGGTTACTGCCCTCAGGTATTTTTTTGGAAACAGCTTTACTATATAATTCACATACTGCTCATTCATTTAAAGTGCACAGTCCAGTGATTTTTAGTATACTCAGAGTTGTACAACTGTCGCCACAATCAATCAATTTTAGAATGCTTTTATCATCCCCCAAAGAAGCCCTGTACTCATAGCAGTCACTCTGGCCCTGGGCGACTACTCATCTGCTTCCTATCTCTGTAGATTTACTATTCTGGACATTTCATATAAATAGAGTCATACAATATTTGTCCTTTTGTAACTGCTTTCTTTCACTTAGTGTGATGTTTTCAAGGTTCATCCATGTCGTAGCATGCATTAGAATTTCATTCCTTTTTATGGCTGAATAATACTCCATTTTATGGATATACTACATTGTTTTTATCCATTCAGCAATTGATAGACATTTGAGTTGTTTCTACTTCTTGACAATTTTGAATAATATTGCTATGAACATTTATGTGCATGTTTTTGTGTAGATGTATATTTATATTTCTCTTCAGTGTATATCTAGGAGTGAAGTTGCTGGGTCATGTGATAACTATGTTTAACATTTTGAGGAGCTGTCAAACTGTTTTCCAGAGGTGCTGCACTATTTTACATTCCCACCAGCACTGTAGGAGGATTCCAGTTTCTCCACATTCTCACCAGCACTTGATATTTTCTGTCTTCTTTATTATAGTCATCCTAGTGGGTATAAAGTGATATCTCATTTGTGGTTTTGATGTTTTGATCTGCATTTGCCTAATGGTTAATGATGTTGAGCATCTTTTCATGTGTTTGTTTTGGCTATTTGTATATCTTTTTTAGAGAAATAGCTATTCAGATCTTTTGACCATTTAAAAAATTGGGTTACCTTTTCATTATTGAGTTGTAAGAGTTCTGTATACATTCTGGATGCAAGTTCCTTATCAGATATGTGATTTGCAAATATTTTCCCCCATTCTGTGGGTTGTCTTTTCACTTTCTGGATGGTGTCCTTTCTGCTTCGAGGCATACATGTTTTTAATTTTGGCGAAGTCAAATTTGCCCTCAGTTCTTGAGTAAACCTAGATTTATATGTCAGGTTTCTTTTCTTTCTTTCTTTCTTTCTTTTTTTTTTTTTTTTTCCAGATTTCTGTGTTTTCAGATATTTCTGTTATGTTTAACAAGTCTCTGGAGCTAGTCTGTAACAGTCTCGTAGCCTTCAGTACTCAGAACTTCTTATGTTTGGTCACTGTTTCAGCTTTTGGAAACTGAAAATCTTTTGAAAGCAGAGGCTAACTCACAAAGCTCTTTAAAATATTTTGGTTACCATGCTGCTGATTTTTTAAAAAGGCCAGGTGTAGTGGCTCATGCCTATAATCCCAGCATTTTGAGAGGCCAAGGCAGGAGGATTGCTTGAGGCCAGGAGTTCAAGACCAGCCTGGGCAACATAGCGAGACCCTGTCTCTACAAAAAATTTTTTAAAAAAATTAGCTGGGTATGGTGGTGAGCATCTGTAATCCTAGCTATTTGGGAGGCTGAGGCAGGAGGATCACTGGAGGCCAGGAGTTGGGGGCTGTAGTGAGCCATGATCATGCCACTGCATACTGTAGCCTGGGTGACGGAACAAGACCCTATCTCAAAAACAAAAACTACTGAACACGTTGATTGAGGGCCAGGCTTCTGGGAATAGCTGGAGGTTGGACACAAGTGTATAGAGGTTGTATTTAAGCATATGCCAGGAACATGGGGCAGTGTCGTTTCCATTGTAATCTAACTCCCTTGTGTTATCTAATGAGATTTTCAGCTTTATTTACTCTAGTATAAGACATGGAATTTAATAACAAGTAGTGAATTTGGGTTATGTGGGTGAGTTACCAGAATGAAAAACTTAAACTACCTCTTACCCCGATCCCTACAACATATTTTAGCAGTTCACATTCTCCTTATTTTGTTCAGACAAGATTAAAAAGAAATAAAACATTTACCTAATAACATTCCGTTTGCTATCTTATGTGCTGCCTCCTTTGAGCCACATGGTGGTTCTGTAATAGTAAATCCTGTGTCCCAGAGATGAGGGAACAAGCTCAGGAGGTGTTCAGGATGATCTGCTTCTTGTCCAGGGTCGTGTAGCTCACTTGCAGGTGGGACAGCTGGGTTCTGTCCCTGGGGACACATTTGGGACGACTTGCGTATGTGCTGTTTCAGAGCCTCGTTTGTTCTGTATCCCTTTTAGCTCTCTTTATCAGGTATTTCCATTTCTAAGTTGGGGTAAATGAGTTTGTTGCATTTTTTCTTTGCAGGTAATCTGAATATAAATCGTATAGCTGGGGGCTGGGAGTGGAGCATGGGAATGAAAACGTGGAATGGAGAGGAAACTTGGGTAAGGAAAAGTGGAGAATCTGACAAGTTCTGTCTTTCCAAATACGGGAAAGTTGTGGGAATTTATTGGGTAGGAATTGAATCTAGTAGGGTAGAAGACAATTTTTAAAATTCCCAGGCTTGTTCATGAAGTGTTAACTGTGAGCCGTCAGAATCCTTGGGTGAGTTTCTGGTGAGTATAATTTTGAACTGAAGCATGGTCCTGTTCCCATTTTTAATGGAGCTGCCCCTGATCTAGTGGAGGATCATGATGGTGGTTTCTTGGATTGCTCTGGCCTTTTTTTTCCTGCAGAAATTAGAACCATTTCCTTATGGTTTTGTGATCACAAGGCCAACCTAAAACTGACAATTCTTTCAAAGAAGCCACTCTTGAACTATTTTTGAGATCTGTGCCACCTTCTCTTTGCCTGCTGTGTTCCTTGGGGGACATGTTTCCATGCTCTGAAGATAGGTATGATGTGGTTCAGTGTGGGGGCTCCAGAGTCAGGCTGCTCGAGTTCGGCTCCATCTTCTACCACTTAGGAACTGTATAACCTTGAATAAATGAACAAATGTGTTTCTTCATCTGTAAAATGTGGATAATAATACCTATCTCATGAGGTTATTGTGAGGATTAAATGCAATCCGTGTCTAAAGTTCAAAAGAACAGCATGCAAAATAGTGCTCCTCACAGTGGTAGGCACACATTGTATGTTAGGTGCTACTACTATTGTTGCTATGAAACAACCAAAACATTAATTTGGACACAGTCCTTGTAAGTGAAGTGAGTGATCAGTTTGGGTAACAGTATTTTTTGTAAAACACGAGGTTTGAAAATAACAGCAATATTAATAATAACCATTCATTGAGTGCCTTCTGTGTGTTGGGTCCTGTGACTTAGGTGCTGCCGTATGTTGCTTCATTTAATTCCACAGCAGTCGTGCAAGGCATGCTTTGCCAGCACTGTTGAGGGACGTGCTAGGGCTCAGACAGACGCTGTGTGGTAGAGCTGGTCTTCCTCACACATCTCTCGGGAGCTGGGCATTCCTCTTTGCTGCCTCGTTACTTCCCCTGTCTGTTTACCTTGGGAGCCAGAGTAACAGGAGAGTTGTTCTTTGCTTTGAACCTGTAATGTTGGCTATCCTCATAAACCATGGCCCAGAGGGAGGTAAGATTTCCATGACATAAACCTTTTTCTGGATGAGTTTAGTCTTTTCTATTGTCATAATTAGTTAGGAGGAGGACCTTAGAAGGCTTGTCTTTTAGCAAGGGCGATCACCTGTTTCTAAGATGCCCGCCCCCTGAGGGTGGGGATGAGGCTGGAAAGTGGCTGGTGGCCATCAGTGGCACTCCCTGCCGCACCCTCCACTGTCACAGTGTAGGCTGTGTCTCGCTCCATCTGTGCCTCATGATGGGTGCAGGGTCTATGGCCATGCCTGTGTCCTCGGCTCCCTTGGGAAGGAACATGTGCTCAGTTATGTGTTCTACAGAAACAAGACCCTTATCAGATATGATTTGCAAAAATCTTCTCCCATTCGGCAGGTTGTCTTTTCACTTTTATGATGGTGCCCTTTGAAGCACAACATTCCTTCTGCCATCCCCGCCTCCCCCCGCTTGTTTTCCCATATGGCGAGGCTTGGCAAGCGTCGGGATGCCTCAAGACATGAGCCAAGAGGGTGGCAGCAGCCCCTCCACCCCATGCACATGCTTCCCTTCGCTGTCTTTCTCCCTGGTTGGTTAAGGTGGGGCAACTCACCCCACAGAAGAGTTAAGAGTGAAGATCCACAGTAAGTAGGCTTGGGGTCACAGCAAAGCTCTGCCTTAAAGAATTGGGGACTGTAGAGCATGGCTGAGGGCGCACTCATGATATGGGCAGCCCAGGTGAGCCTGAGCACAGTGGGCCTGGAACCCCTGGCACACACCGGGGCCTGACAGCAGGTCTGTGTGGCAGTGTGTGGGCTGTTGGGGGCTTTGCAGTTGGCAGTGCAAAAGGCTGCATACGCAGACAGGTCAGGTTACAGTTGCTGTGGGAACTGTGACCTTTGAATTTCTTGGCTTATGCATGGAATTTCAGTTGCATAATACTATAACAACTTGAATTTTTTCCTCTTTTCTCCCTCCTCCTTGGCATTTAATTTTTTATCCCAGTGAATGAGATCCATAGCTGTCTGTTCCTCCTTCTCTTCTTGGGACAGACAGTCTCATTGGCTTCCCTTCTCCCACTCCCCCAAACTGTGCCCACCAGGAGACCATCCTGGGGCCCTGGCCTGTGGGAATGTTCCTCTTGTTTCCAAGCAAGGCCCTGAGGAGGGCGTGAGCTGCCACCAGGGTGGACTGCTGTGTGCTTTAGGGTGGGCTCAACTGTTCCGGTGTAGTTGGTCCTCCCAAATGCTCCTTGCTGTTCCTGCTTGCACACTTCTGTCTACACTGTTCTCTGTGCCCAGAGCATCCTCCCCAGGTGGCTTAGCTGAATTCTCCCCAGACTTCAGTTTCCACTTGGAGTCCCACTACCCTCTCTGGGGAACTTGTTATCACCACCTTACCCTGGAATTATTTCCACTCCCATGAACTGTATGAGTTGAACATTTCATTTGGCATTTAATCAGACATGCCTCAGGATATATATTTTCATGTCTCAAGCTTTTTTGTTTGTTTTTTGGGGGGGATAGGGTGGGATGGTCTAGTATCTTTTCTTCTACAAACCAGATTATAAGATCCTTGGGCCAAGATTTTAAACCATTGCCTTGCATGTTAAAATCGTCATTGGTTTATATTTGATTTGCTGAATCGAGTATTTATTTTCTTTTTTTCTTGTTCTTTTCATTTGTATGTCTAGTCTATGGTCAGTGATGAACATGTATTTTCTTAGAGTCTGCCTTGAGGAAAGCACTGGGTTTGGGAGCTGTTAAGGCCTTTGGTTCCTGGAAGGCCCACATCCATTCTCACCTGGGGCCTGGGCACCGTGCTGCCCTCTGCCCCTGGAGCCAGCCCTCTACTGGGCACCCTCCCTCGGTGTCAGGCAGGATACCACTTTCTACCCACCTAAGCCAAGGGGTCCGTTCCGATAGTTTCTCTTACAGTCTGCTGTTCTTTTGGTCACAGTACATAAGTATGAACTTACTTGTCTATGTATGTATTGACATTTTTATACGAACGACTATGCCACCACTGTGCTTCCATTTCTGGGGCTCAGGAGACATGGGAGTTTTGTGCACGTTCTGTAATAAGACCCAACACAATGCCTGGTACCTTGTAGACTCACAGTAGGTGCTAAATGAATGAGTGTTCTTGTAGAAACATGTGTACTTTTCTCTAAGGGACGAGAAGGAGATATGAAGCGAATAGTGATTTATCCCGGGTAGGTCATGCTGCTGTGGTTGGTCTGGAACAGACAGGCTCTGTGGAACCACCTGGCGTCCCTCCTCAGATAAACATTGGTGCTTCTTTGATCTAGGCAAAATGCATGTGCTTTTTTTCTGTCCTCCTTTCTTCCTTCTTCCCTGCCTTCTTTATTCCTTTTTTGGCTTTCTTAGAAAGGATTTACGGCATCTTAGGGTCTTGATCTGAGAGGAGGTGAGACAGGACTATTATTCTAGTCTGTGGAATTCTAGACACTAATTTTGGGACTTTTGGGGATACTTACTTTTTCCTAAACTCTCAATCATTTTAGAGAAGCAGCCTATGTCACTAGCCAGAACAGCTAGGAGAAATGCAGTGTTTAGAATCTCTTTGCTAACTCCCCTCAGGCAAGTCAGTATGTGTGCTTTTCCTAATCTTTTAAAGAGGACTTAATATCAAGTTTCTCTGTGTACTGGGGTGCTGTCTCTCTGACTTGCCTGAAGGGCCTACTGAAGTCATGTCTACGAAAGCACTAGGAGCTCATCAGAGAAGGAGGCGCTCTGGGAGGTCAGAGTGTAACAATTAATCAGGCTTTCCTTTGGTCCACTTCTCTGTCCTGGGTTTGCCTTCTGCTGCTGCTCAGCCTGCCAGAATTAACATATGGAAAGCAACTGGGCCACCTCTCTCAGCCCCTCCTGGCACAGTGGCACAGACTGTAGATGAACAGAACTCTCGGAGCCACTGTTTGCAGTGAGGAACCGCAAATGACAGGGGCAGCAGCGGTCTCTCTGAGAGAGCATGCTGTCACAGGTCTTGGGGTCCCTCTGGGGACTCTTGTTCTGCCCCTCTTCTGGGAGTGCATGGCATTTTCAGCTGCCTTTGACATCACTTTTCTCCTTCACTGGCCTCCACTCGAGTTCTAAATCTTTCAATCTGTCCTTGAGTGAGTAGTAACCAGCTGTGGAGCCCACATTTATGGAGGGGATTCATTCTCCACCCCACGTCCCGCTGGTTGGAGATCCCTTTGGGAGTCAGATGAAGAAGTCTTATCTCTGCAGTCAGAGCTGTGTCCATTTTATTACAGGGGCAGATCATCTTACATGCTTTTAAATTTTAGTTTTCACTTCTTAAAAAGCATGATATTTCAACGTTATTATTGTACACATACATTTTGAAACATCCAAATTCAGGAGAGAATTTGGTAATTTCCCCCTTACTGCCTCTTCCTGTCTTTGTCCCATCCCCTGATGCCTGGTATATTCCTGGCACATAACAGGTGCTTTAAACAGTCCTGAAATTGGGGGTGGTGGGAAGAGGTGCCAAGTCCAACTGTCTTTCCAAGCCATGTAAGATAGCAGGACTGAAGAAAATGTAGAAAATGTTTAATTTGTTGTGTCGTCCCTGTTTCTATTTCTTTTGTCCTTTTTTTCAGGACCCTGCTGGCTCGCAGGCAGTGCTTCCTGAACAGTGGCCCATGGGCTGTTAAAATGTCCTCTGGAGAAAATTAAAGAATCTTCTTAATATAAGTGATTGAATTTTACGAATTTTTGTGTGTGGAGGGGAGGATAATTTTGTTTATAAAACTTTAAAAAACTGATCATTTTCTGCAGCAGTTAATTTACCCATGAGACCATTTATTTGTGATTAATAAAATACACATTTATCTAAAATGTTGAATTCATAGTTTTTGATTACTAGACATTTTTAAAATTTGTCATCCTATGCTAATCAAAATGTACCTAACACCTCTTGTGCTCCTGTAGTATTCTTTTCATAAACTTTTATTTAAAACTGTTTTGCAGGAATGCTAGACTAAAGCATGGAACCAGTCTTACCTTTAAGACTGCTTTGTGGATTACAGTAGTCGTGGTAATCATATGTAGTGCTCATTGAATATCTGTTGTGTTGGACACTGTCCTGGGCACTTCAGAATGGTTGCTTTTTTGAGCCTCATCTCAAAAATCATTATATCCTTATGAGGCAAATACTATAATATCTTTGTTTTGCAGTGGGGGAAATGTAGCCTGAGGAAGCTGGACTAGTGATGGTAGGTCCTCGATTGGAGTCTGGATCTATAGAACTCTGGAGCCTCTGCTCTTTCCAGAGCAGCTCCTGGCTTCTGTACTGCTCACCTTTTGAGAAGCTGTGTCCCTTCAGTATTGCAGGTCTGAACTTTGTGGCAAGGCTGCTGTCCTTTTCTACCTTCTCCCCTCCGTTCTCACAAAGGCAGGCTGAGTGCTTGGGTTTGCTGCTGCACTTCTCCTGTGCCTCCAGTTAACTTTCTCTGGTCCTTTCCTCTTCTCTCTGCTGAACTTGGTCTCACTCATCCTTTAGGATGTCCTCAAATCCACCTTTTCTTCTGTAAAACTTTCCTGGATCAATTTACCTGTTTTTCAAGCATTGTTTTTATTATATTATGTACTTAGTTAAATGTTTATTGAATTAGATCTGTTGCATTGTTTGGAACAGCAAAGGAGCTTGGAAAGTACAGGAAGAAGTAAGCTCTGTGAAGGAGTCAGGCCTGTAGGTTTCTGAAAAAGGACTGGCTGGAGGAGGAGGAGCATTCAGGTGTGGGAAGCGCGCACACCTGCCTAGGCCTCGGCGGAGGGAGGAGAATGTGCACCTGGGCAGTGGGGCAGGTGGGGGCTGGCTGGCCAAACTGGAGGGTGAGTATCTCAGGAAAATTGGGATGAGGTTGGGTAACTAGAGTCAGGGGGACTTGAAATCAGGCAGGGGACATGATGCAGTAGGTAATGAACAAATATGTATGGTGTTTAAGCAGGACGTGACAGGATAAAGTTTCTGTTTCCGAGTGATGAAGTTGGCAGCAGATAGCAGATTCCTCAAGGCAGGATGGTTGCCTTCAGATTCTCTCGTCTAGTTCTTTTTCTTAATTATTCCCTCCCTGTGTGCCCTTGGGACCTAGTGTTAGCTCTTCTAGCCCTGGGAACAGCTGTCTGTACAGAGGTCTCATGTTGGTCGATCCAACACCCTGGAGTGTGGTAAAATGAAAAAGCACAGAATGTAGAGATCAGAGACCTAGATTTTCGACTGCTGTCCCTGTAGCTTACTAGCTGGACAAATTATCTAGCTTTTCTTAATGCTTGTTTCCACCCTCATCTGCAATTTGCTGATAGTTGTAACTACTCATAGAGTCATTTCTGAATTAAGATGATAACAGATAGAAGTATAGAGGCTGTTTAGTCTTAGTGGTTCCAGACTTCCTGGGATCAACTGTCAGCTCCATCACTGTGTGACTTTGGGCAAGTTACTTAACCTGTTTCCTTTTTCTTATCTATAAAATCATGCTGATAATTATACCTCACAATGAGAATTAATATCTTAAACAATGCCTGACACCTACTAGTGATTAATAAATTATAAATGTGTTATTACTAGTAGTATCATCATCAACATCACTATCATTACACTGTGTGGTATGGAGTAGGCGCCTTCTCTGAGGTAGGAGACCAAAGAATAAAGCCTCTCAAATGTGTGGTAAGAAACTTAACTTAAATCACTGAAGAGATAATATGCCTTCAGCGCTTCTCTTAAGCACTGAAATTATAACCATGTTGTGCCAGTTCCTGGATCTTTTGTAGATTCCAGGTATTACTGAAATCCTTTTAAAAGTCAGGTATTGTTTTCTGATTTGGAAGAACTCTTCGAATCACATCTTTTCTCAAACACAGAAATAGTTCTGTTTTTTAAATAAAAAGGGTGAGGGGAGAGGAGAGGGAAAGGAGAGAGGAGAATGCATGGATTTCCTGGCTGCAGTTTTCTCCCTCTTTCAGAGAACTTCCTCCCACAGTGAGTGGGAGACTCCTGCCAGGGTGGGGCATGCCCAGCCCTGCTGGGTCTGCCCTGGGGCCACATGGTACCAAGGCACCATAGGGAGCCTTATTCCCGTGGCTATTGTGCTTCTGTTTTGGAGTGTTTACTTTCACCCACTCCCAGACCTAGGCTAGCCACGTTTGGTTTTAGCAGTGCAGTTACAGTCAGCAGCTAAGGCCAGTGCCCTGTGGCTACTGCTTCTAAAATCCCCCGATGCCTTGTTCTTGAACCAACAGTGTGTCGGAGTCTTAAATTTAACTGTAGAGCGATTCTTTTTTTTTTTTTTTTAAAACACAAATCACTGGACCTTGTCCTTTGTAGATGAAGTGAGAGTTGCTTTTTGAGGACTGGCTCATACCAGAAACCAGCTGGTTTTAAATTGCTGCAGATCTTTAAAGGGACAGCTTATTTGTGGACCAAATTCCATACCCACAGAACCTCATTGTCTGGAGGATTCTCGTGTGCCCTATGACTGTGTGGAGGTGGCTACAGCTGGCAGAAGTGCATGAGTTTGATTTTCAGTGTTTGGTCTCACATAGGGTCAAAGTCCTGTGGAGCTCATCCCTTTGACACCTGCCCCCCACCCCACCCTGTTATGGCTGGTATACATGGGGGTATGTGCTGTGTGTAGAGATGGTGGACAAAACCCAAAGGCACACGTTAGTCATGTAGGCAGATCGTCAAAGAAGTAAAAACTCAACATTTGGGGGCTGCTGGCATTGGCAGTGGTGTCCTACGTGGAGTGATGTCCTTGGCTAACAGCTACTTTGTAAAGGGCTGAAAGACTGGGCTTTGCATATTTGGCCTCAACTGTGCAAGATAAAAATGTGATGGGAAGGATGTGCTGGAAGGGCTGGGTGCCACAGAACACAGAGTGAGGGGATAGCGGCAGGCTGGCCTCGCTCCAGCTTTGCTCTTCTTGGATTTCCCAGTGGAGCTGAGGAGGAGAGGCTGATTCTTTGGGTATTGACTGGCTCCTTTCTTCATTCTTGTTGGAACACAGAATTCCAACTCCAGTAGTAACACCATTTGAACACTCCATTTGTAATGTCCTGTGGCCTGGGGTTAGAAAGCACGCTGACCTCTGCCTTTGGGAACGACTTGGAAGGGAGTCTCTATCAGCACTTTTGTTGTTATTGCCATTGCATCGAAAAATACATGAGGGTCCCAGATTTTACTGTGTACTATAAATGTGATGTGGGTAGGGACACACACACCTGAAAGTATGTCCCTGGAACCTCGTGCATGTTTGATCCTGAGCTGGTTGCCCAGTGAGTAGAGTGGCCACTCGTCTGGAGCCATGAGTGTCTTACCTTGCAAGGCTGGTAAGACAGCCTTACAAGTATGTGGTATTGATTTGGGTGCGGATTAGGAGGGGAGAGTGCAGAAGTGACTTTCCTGGCTTTCTCGATGCAAGTGTCTGTGTCTTCAGTGGAGCCTAATTTTACCCCCTCGCCAAGTTTATGGTAACTCCTGTGGCTTATAGGGCATTTGATGGGGCATTGGGGGGTCAGATGAAAGGTCTTACCTCAGTGCCAAGGGGTATCAGAGCCTCAGCTCACTGTTCTGCTTGGCCGTGGCAGGGTACGGAGTGGGTGAAGTAGGCCCACCTCATGTGAACAACCTTCTTGCTGTATGCTTAGGAGCTGGGGATTGTCAGCTCCTTCTCCCACATTTATGTAGAACCTCGGGGAGCAAAATCACTGTCATTGAGGAACAGAGATGGTTGTCATGTCATCTTATGCATGGGTGTCCCTAACAGAGTCTTCCTTTAAACATTCTGCATCTAGGAAAGTTGTAAAGTTAAGTCACCAACTGGAGTATAGAGGTGTTTGTCACCTCCCTGCTCCTGAACAGGAGACAGAGAATAAATGAATAAAATCAGCAGTTGGTTTACATACCCAGTGTATCTAATCTGCTTTGTTATTTCTGTCTTCAGTATGTCTTCGGAAATTGCTTATCCCCAGCATCTAAAACTATACCTGCCATAATTGGTGCTCAGAATTTGTTAAATGATTTTCCCTTTTTAAATTCTGGTTTCCACTGCTGCAGTTGTAATCTGGTCTCCCTTCATCTCATGCCCAAGTGAACACCCAAGTCTCCATGGCCTGACTGCAGTTGCAGCTTCCTCAATGCTGCCACCCTCCTGGCTGTGGTTGGGCCATGCTGCTTTGAAGGCCCCTGTCCCCCTCCCACATCCCTCATCAGTTCTCCTAGTGGCTCCCAAAGCTCCAGCAACCTCCTGCCGGGCAGCTCTGCCTCCCAGCCTCCCGCGGCCCCTCTGCCCGGGCTGTGCCTCCTCTCTCCCTGAACGCCCTGCCCTCTCTTCTCTGCTTATCCAAATCCTAACCATCTCCACCCCGTAGATGGTCTGGCTATGCAGTTTGGGACATGTTTGCTTGTGTGTTGTAGCACTTGTATTAGTTCTTTCCCTTGATTTGCAGGATCCTAAGCTTCCGGAGGGTTGGAATGGTGTCTTGCTTTTGTGAGCCTCTTTAAGCAGTTGTCACACAGGTTATGCTGTAAGCAGTCAGCAAACATCCATTGACAAACTTACCTTACCCTTACTTACCCTCTGCAGTCATTGGCCTAGAGAATTACCTATATGAAGCCCTTTCCTGTCTTTGCCTCTTTTGAATCCTTTTTTCTATAGGTCTTATAGAAAGAATGTCCAGGAAATGGGCTGTGTGGATTTGGCTAGGAACAGAAACCCCAGACAGTAGGTTTTCAAAGACAGTGTCATGGTCCTGCAGAGCCCCCTTGTTCTTGGGAAGGTGAGGTGGTGCCGAAGAGCAGCCACAGGTGGCCCAGGCGGTGCAGCAGGTACTGGCAGCAGGGTTGAGGGGCTGGGGCTTGCCTTTGAAGGGGAGCTAGCTCCAGGATGGCTAGGGGCAGGCACGGCTCCAGGGCAGGTTTGAGGTGCAGACCCTCTAGCCTCTCTTGCTTTCCTTTTCTTGTCCCCTTTTCTCCCATCCCCTTCCCGAGTCTGGGCCACCCCCTGCCATGTTGGAGCTATTACTGGCTCCTTAGTAGCACAAGGGCCTCTGTGTGGGGAGGAAACTGCAGGAGCTCATCTATGTGCTGAGAAAATGGGGCTTTTGCTTTGTTGGGAGCTCTGTGAGGACCTGTTTGGACTTATTCAGGGTTGATGAGGAACTCCAGCAGGTCCTGTGGGTATGAGGCCTGTGCCCATCCACCGAGGGAAGGATTATGGGGTGAGAGGCTGGATCCAGAGCCTGGTGCCCTTGGAGGGGGAAGAGGACCTCTGGCTGGACTACCTACCTTCTCAGGGTCTGACACTCCTGCACGGCGGGAATGGCTGGGGGCTGTGTCATCTATTCTTCTGTCTCTGGTAGGGCCCAACAGGAAGGAGATTTATGTGTTTGTGCTTTTGTTAGTTTTTTCCAGTTCCTCAGACCAAAAATCTTTGGATTAGCCTCTCATTCCCACACCTCATACTTTATCCGTTAGCAGATCCCGTGAACTCCACCGTCGTGTTTTGATTCTTACTTTGACCTACACTGAGACTTCTCCAGGCCAGGCCACCACCATCTGTCTGTCTCCTGGGTTTCTGCAGCAGGCTCCCAGCTGGTTTCCCTGTTCCGCCCTTGAGTCCCTGGATATATCATCAGCTGCCAGCCAGAGCAGTCCTGCTAACATTCTCCCTTGTCCAAACCTCTGGGGTGATTCCTTGTTGCACCCCATGGAGCTAAAGCCCTCATGGGGGCCCACAGGTCCCCACGAGGTCTGCTCGTTCCCTGCCTTGCAATCCTACCTTGCCAACACCAGCTTTTGTTGAGCACGTGGTCTTCCCATGCCTGAAAGTCCTCTCCCCCGCCCCCCTTGACCCCAAGGCTTGCCTCTCCAGCCTCTGCTCCCACTTGCCAGCCTGGGTAATGGTGCCAGCCCCTCCCCAGCATACGCAGCACCCCCTGTCCTCACCACTTGGCTTCTCCTCCACGGCGTGTTTCCTTCTCGTGTGTCAGGGCTCACTTGTGTGCTGTCTCCCCTCACTAGAGGATGGGAACTTTTGTTTGTTTTGTTCATGTTGTGTCTGCAGTGCCTGGCACATAAGGAGTGAATAATAGATATTTGAGGACTTCATTTATTTATTCTGCATCTATTATGCACTAGGAACCCGTCTCTGGGGGCCCACATGTACACACACACACACACACACACACACACACACACACAGACGCAGAGGAGTAGGCCGTGCCTTGCTGCCCACCCCCACCCCCGGTGAGCTCACTGCCTGCGGCCTGCTGTGGGAACTGGAGGAACTAATGCGCCAGGGAAGGTGGGCGGGGGTCCGCACAGACATCTCAGCCCTGGAGGTGACGACTTGCCCCAAATCTTTCTGCTGTTCTTTGGGCACATCTTGTTTTCCTATCTTCCCATGGGGCAACAGCTCCCTGTTGCTAATCAGTCAGTCAACAAATATTAAATGCTTTTTGCATATAGAGTACACTTATAGGCACTGGAACATTACTGGATCTTGAAAGCAGGGAAGGTATCGTGAGTTTTTTCATCTTCATGTCAAATGAGTCTGATTCCTTCAACCTTGCCTTATAAGGTCTGTCTTCTATCCAGTTAATCTTTTCTTTTTCTGTACCCTTTCCAGTTTTTTTTCCCATTTATTTATCTTTATTTTTCTGTCCCACAGTATTCTTTCCCTGTGGGGAGGGAGGGGTATTTATTTCCCTCACCTACCTAATTCTTTACCAGCAAAAACAATCCTGCCCCCCCCACCCCCAACCCCCAACCCTTCTTCAAATGTAGGCCGTCCTTGTAGATCACCGCTGGTGCTGGCTGCATTTAGAACCACACCTCTATATAAAACAGGCCCTAAGACCAGAGCACCACCCCTTAAGCCCCTTCTTATGGTCAGTTCCAGCCCTACTGGCTGTTGCCTGCTAGTGTTGTGGTCTACTCCATGGATGGACAGTTCAGCTTGACCTGTTGAGGATTCTCTCTGCCTTTTGGGATAGAAAAGGAAGTCTGTTCCAGGTTTAACGGGGGATGAGGGTGAGGGTGAGGCTGAGGTGTCAGGCTAATTGAGACACCTTAGGCAGGAAGCCAGAACCTAGCTGTAGCTAGCCGTGGCTCTGTTTTCTTTCTTCCGTAACTGCCTTCAGCCTTTTGTTACCATCATCACCATTACCTGGAGTGTGGTCAACTCTTTGTCTGTTAGAGATTTACCTTTTAGGGAACTTCTGGAACACAATTAGCAACATAGCCTGAGGGCCTAAAGGACCCTAGTGAAGATGAGTTAATGAAGGTTTGAAGGTTTGTTGAGTTTTGTATTGGGAGAGGTTTTCTGCAGGACGCAGTAGAAGAAAAACTCTCCTAAAAGTGTTACAGGGTAATTGTAATGGAGTTTGCATTATTTTAATTGGTGAGGAAAATGTATAGGTTTATGTCATCCAGGGTCCACTTAAGAGATCAAATCATGCTGCTTCACTGGCTCAGTTTATCCTAAGACTCCAGTTATAGGTAACATGGAATATTTAATTTCTTAGGGATGAGTCTTCCTTGCTCTTAACTCCCTAAGAAAAGCTCTGCCCTTTTCTCAGTAGCAGGGCTTGAGACTTAAACTCCAGGCAAAGCTGTTTTCTGTAAGCAGGACAAGCTGCTGTGGCGGGAATCTACTCAGTCTCCATGTATACCATTTTATCTCCTTCAGAGCTTCCCTTAGTCAATAGAGGTCTCTATTCTGGTTATTGCATCAGTTAGGATTCGTTTTAGATGGAAATTGCAAAATGTAGCTTAAACATGAAAGATTTTCTCTGTAAAGGAAGACTAGAGATGGGAAACTCAGAGCCAATGTGGCCAATGAGTTTGTCTCCTTTCTTCTATCTAGAAAGATAGAAGTTCTGGCCCTTTAGCTGCAGCATGGTAGTTGTGTGGTCCACTCCATGGATTGACAGGTAAGCGTTTATCTTGACCTAACTCTGCTATCCCGGCACATGGTTTCTATCCTTAAGGGTTACCTCATGGTCAAAGATAGCTGCTGGAGCTCCAGCCATATCTGTTTCCAGGGAAAACATAAAAGGGAAGAAATGAAGAGAAGGACAAAAGTTGCTCTCCCATGTGAGAGACTCCTTTAAATGAGTCTTTCTGGAAGGCCCATATGCTGTTGCTTATATCTTATTAGCCAGAACTTAGAAAATATGGTCACAGCTAGCTTCAAGGAAGGCTAGGAAATATGGTTTTGTAATCGAGCACATTACTGGCTCTAATAAAATTGGGGTACTATTTATAAGAAAGAAGTCTTTGCTATAGTAAGTGTGTTTAATGTCTTTGCTGTAGTTAATGTGTCTACCATAATCACTCTCTTCTTCCTGCCCTGTCTCCTTTGGACATGGAGAGGAGCTGCCTGTGCACACAGTGATCCTCTCTCGAGGTACAGGCTGGCTGTCCTTGCATCTCTCCTTTGTTCTCTTTTCAGGCTAAGTCATAATCTAATCGCAGGAGTCAGTTCGAAGCCCTGTGGGTGACAATGCATGTATTTCTGTGAGTAGGAGTCTTAGTCAACAGCAGTGGCAGTGTGGGCCTGGGCTGACTTGTGGAAGGTTGCTGTCACTAGGTCTCTGGGCTATTCCTCCCCACCCCTCCTTCTGAATCCCATTTATTGAGAGGTGGTGGTCTTGATATGTGGCCCACTTAGCTTACCATTGCAGGGCTGGAGGAGTGGGCCCTACGTCTATACGCAGCACCTTTGAACCAGTCGAGTTCAGCCAGAGCAGGCATGAAGTGTAAGTTGATGTGTGTGTTTATGTCCCCTCTCTGCAGCTCTGTTCTGCAGCTGTTATCTCCTACGAGATCAGGACACTGTCTCAAGAGCCTCTCTTCCTGCTCATTTTCTTCCTTTGTGCCCGTAAACATTCACAAACACCATTTAACGGTCCAAGATTTTGGTTTATGACTAAAAATCTGAAATTCCTAAATTTTCTCTGGACCTAAATCCTTAGGAAACCTGGAGTCTGTAGTCAGCTCAGTGAGTTAGTCAAAGATCTCAAATCTATACCAAGTGAAAGGCTCAGCAGCTCTGTGATGTTGGCTTGGGGCTTTTCAGGCATGAGATCTATTTCTACCTCCCACCTGGGGCTGGAAGTTGTCCAGGAAATTGTCACTGACATATTGAGATGCATAGCAA
Organism: Indri indri; assembly: GCA_004363605.1. NCBI lineage: Eukaryota > Metazoa > Chordata > Mammalia > Primates > Indriidae > Indri > Indri indri. The sequence continues at coordinate 96,699 of RJWJ010001502.1, read as the reverse complement.
ATGGAGCTGTCAGGAGAAACGTGGGATTCATCTTGGAAAACGTTCCTCCCAGGAGCGGCTTGAGAAAGTGTTAATTTGTAAGAATTAAATGAGTATATTATGGGATGTTGGTAGGTGGGAGTAAGTGTGTGAGTGACTGTAGGAGAGCTGCTTTTGGTTCTTAGATTCTGACTGGTTCTCAGCTGGGGGCTCTCTGGATGCCGTCTGTTCCCCCTGCTGCACACAGCTTCTTCCAGGCTTCTTCCAGTGCTGGGTAGTCTTTGGTGAGTGTGTTGCTGCCAGGTCCTCAGCATACTGATAGGCGCATCCTCTCCTGGGGAGGACAGAAGGAGGGTCCCTGTAGAGGGGGGACAGGCAGACAAGGGTTAGAGAGGGCGCTGGGGGCAGGGCAGACACACCTGTGGTAGAGGAGCAGGACAGATGGAACAGGGCTGCGACTGCCACTCCCAGATGATTCTTTATGGTGCCTGCTTTTCTTTTCTACCCCAAACCAGGGAGATTTTTGAAGGAGTGGAGTAGGGGGAAAAGGAGACGATCATAGGTAATAGCCACCATTTGTGGAGAGCTTCTGTGAGCTAGGCATTCTCGATGGCCAAATGCATTGTCGTTTAATCCTTAACAAGAATCCGTGGTGTGGGTATTGAGTATCAGAGAGGTTGAGTGCCTGATTTAAAGTCACACAGCTAATAAGTAGCTAAAAAAAGATTTGAATCCAGTTCCATTTGACTCAAAGCCTGTGCCCTTAACCATATTGGATTTCTGCTTCTCCTTCTCTTTCATTCATTCAGCAAGTGTTTGAGTGTCCACTATGTTCCAGGCATGGTTTGATAAAGATTCTTTGCCTGACCAACTTTGGTCAGGATTCTGAATCTTCTTCTAGGCCCATCTGCACACTTCTTCATAAAATCTACTTTTAGCACAGAATTCTGCTAAGTTAGTTTAGCCAGAACCCCTCATCCTTGATATCTGATCACCCTCGATACCCGATCAGGTTCTTGTCCTCTGCCATCCCCCAGGTGATGTTTGATCACCCTGGCCTGTCTTTGGCCTGTCTTCTCCAAGAATCCCGTTAGGTCGGTTCAGCCAGAATCCCCCAATCCCTGGTATTTTCTCTTAGTCATTTTCCATCCACTGACCCCTACTTCTCCTTGGCTATAAATTTCCACCTGCCCAAGCTGGATTCTGAGTTGAGCCTAATCTCTCTCCTCCACTATAAGACCCTGTTGCAGTGGTCCCTATACCTACTATGATGGTGGTTCTGAATAAAGTTTTCCTTACTGTGTTTTAACAAGTATCATTGAATAATTTTTTCTGTAACAGGTTCTAGGTGCTAAAAGTGGTAGCAGTGAGCCCAACAGATTAAAATTCTTATCCTCATGGATCTTATATTCTAGCAAGGGGGAATTTCCCACCTTCTCTCACAATCAGTTTCCTGTGTTACAGCTTGCTAACCTCATCTCTTACATAACGTCACACTTTTTCCCCAGCATGCTCCTTAAGTGACTCTTCTTTCTCTCAAACACCAGAGTGCAGGGTTTCTTGTTTGTTGTGGGACATTGGGATATTGATACCCCCAGCCCACACCCCACAGTCCCATGTCCCAGAGACATCATGTGCAGACACCGGGGTGGCTGAGGTATGGTGTTCTCTGGGAGGCCTGGGGAATCAGACATTCACGCATGCCTCAGGTCCTTTCCCGTCATACCATTTCTGTCTTTCTCAGGGAAGGGGACCCTGGCTCACATGGAAGTGCTTTGCCCACCCCATGCCCCAGAAGTTATTTTCGAGGTGGGAGGAGAAAAGGTCAAGAATCTGATAATGTCGATTCTTGCTATGAGCTGTCCTGAAGGTTGGTTTCAGAGAGATTCTTGTGTTCAATTTATTGTAGCTAGTTAGTTAATTTTTTTCCTCTGGAGTCTAGTTCAGGCCTTATGTATGTAAGCGAGGGTAAATTGACTGTTTTGTCTCCCTTCAGATCAGATTCGGGCGCCCAGAGATAGAGGAAAGAGATGGGAGGCAATGAGGAGAGTACTTACCACTAAGAACAGCACATTTAGAGGGCTCGGAGCAGGTGGTTCTTCCTATGTTCATGAGACCTGTTGAATGAAGGATTTGGATTTGATGCTACTATCACTTTACTGAAGTTAGGGGTGGAAGGCAGAGCTGCCGTCATCATCGTCATCTCTAGCCTTTATTGAATGCTTGTTATGTGTCGGGCACTATAAAAGGCATTTGACATATGTTACAGCCATCCTCCAAGGTAGGTTCTTGCTGTCTTTTGCCAGAAAAGGAGACAGAGAGGTTAAGAAACTGCCCCAAAGTCACACGGATAGGAAAGGGACAGAGTTGGAATTGAAAGGAGGGCCCCAACTCCTGTGCCCTTGCCAGGGCTTCACACGCAGACAGTTGTCCTTTGCTCATCAGGTAAATCCTGTGTTGTCAGGTGCTCTGCCGGGAGCATGCTCTGTGGCATTCTGTGCGACGGACCAGCTTGCATGTGGATTTCTCTCTGCACAGCTCTCTCGTCTTAACAGCAGGTCATAAAAGTTCGGAGATTTATTGTTGTTTTTTGCGACACGTGATTGGTTGATCGTTGAGCCTCTCCTTTATATTCGGTTATTTCCTCTTTGCGTGCCTACTCCTTTCCCACTCCCTCTCCACAAAATGTGCCCAGGTTGGCTTAGTTCTGCCTCCTCAACTCCAGAGTTGCCGCATGTTTCAGGAGGCTGTGAGAGCGGAGTGGGGAACTTCAGGAGGAGGCTCCCGCTCACCTTGCTTGCGCACCTGCCGCGCTGCCCTGGGAGGCCAGAGCTGTGCTCAGATGCTGCGCAGAGGCTTACAGGGTGGATGCTGGGGATTTCCTTGGTGGCTCCTCCAGGAAATGAAAACATGAGGTTGCCGAGAGGGTCTGGAGAGAGGAGAATGGGGTGTTGGGGTGTCTGGGCAGCACCTACCCCTACTTACAGCAGCTTTTACCTATTCTAGGTGTTAGAGATTGGCTGCTAACAAAAGGTTTAGCCACTTAGCTAGTCTAGTCCTGTCTTTTTACAGAAAAGGAAACCGATTCCTTGCCCAAACAAGCGTCCTGTACAAGGATGTATGGTCCAATAAGCCAGTGCTGGAATCTTGTTCCCACCCTTCCAGTCAACTCCACCCTGGGTTTTCATGTGTCAGATAACAGGAGTTGAGTTCTCAGTGATTTGGCTCTTGCAGGGTACCTTTAAGAAATGCTAAAATACTGATTTTTCTAGAGGTGCATTGATAGATTGCTCTCTAATTATTCCATAACAGAAAAATGTTTGACTTCATGGCAACCTTTAGGAGTTGTTTTATTCCTCAACAGTCATTGATTTGGTGTTTGACATGAATAAGTTCATGGCTTCTTCTCTGCGCTTTGAGTTTTTCCCTTCGTGAAGAAGGAATAATGAATACTAGGTTTGTACAGCGGGGTGTGTTGTGAAAGGAAGAGTGTCATAAAGGGCCTCTCCTGTCTCTCAGACCCTTTAGGAATGAGGTCTTGTGTTTCTGTGCTACTTGACAGCATTTGAAGCACTTTCTATGGCTTTGAAGTTTATCCACAACAGTAAAGTAGTAGATAGAGCCCAGATTATAATTTTCATTTTGTAAATGTGAAAATGGATGTAGAGAGGTTATGTAGCTTATTAAATGACAGAGCCCTGGTTCAGATCCCTGTCTCCCGATTCTGAATCCAGGCCATACCACCCTGCCTCTTCATAAATAGTGTGTGTGCTGCAGGGTCATCCGGGTGACCTTTGCTTACAGCCTGGGCATTCATTTCTGGTTGCTGAGGAACTTGTTGAGTAAGAGCAGTGCCAATTAGTCTGAGACGGCAGAGGAAGTGGCCCAGCCAGGAAGCTGGGCCACATCACCAAATGGCCCAGTTGGAGAGACCACTGTGCTGGCCCTTCCCCTGGGACACCCATGTTAGGAGGCTGGCATAGGGTGGAGCTGACAGTGGGATTTCCTTTCTTGTTCATTATGGGATGGTAAGTATTTAAAAATGTCTCATGAAACGTTCTTTGGCTAGTGGCTGGTGGTGTGCCAAAGTTCATTGCTTTAAACCTCAGGGCTTCATCAAGTATTGGAGTCACTGGGGCTGCCCTCTGCAAGATGTTTATCAGGAATGTTACTCTTTTTTAGATCAGCAACAAAAGCCATTCCTTACTTTGAACTTATGCTCAGGCTAGTCAATAAGAGACTCTCTTCAAAGAGAATTAGGAGTTCTTCAAAGAGAATTGAGTGTCGCAATTCTTGGCAATCAAGTGTGATACAGTTTAGGAGTGTTTTTATGTTTTTTAAGTAGATGGCGATACCCTAAACGACCTGTGCAGTTGAGTTTTTTTCCCTTCCATCTAAAATACTGTTTCCTCTCTTTCTGATGACAATCTACCCCAAACCTCTCCAGATTCTACTTAGTCCTCTAAAGGCTCTGCTTCTGATTCACTTCTTGACCTTTTCTAGGCCCCCCCAGCCCAGGTAGTCTTGGGAAGCCCTTTAGCTCCTTGTTGATCAGTTCATGGCCCAGGAGCTCAGTAGAAGTACAGCATCTTAGGCCCCACATAGACCTACTGCTTCCGAATTTGCATTGTATTAGGTCATTAAATATGAAATTTCCGATTTCAAATAAAAAATGTAGTTTATTATATCTCAAACAAGAAGCAGTACAATTAATCAAAGTATGTGCCTAAGCTGTCGACACAGTTTTGCCGTCTTAACGGTGGTTCATTTACGCCAGGAGCGAAGAAGCCTGGAGAACAAGTGGCGATGAAATCGTGAAAGGTGTTTTCCACAGCTTGTTGAGAATTGAGTATTTTATCTTGCAAGAAGTGGTCCAAAGCCTGGAAGAAGCAGTAGTTAGTTGGTGCAAGGTCTGGTAAATATGGTGGATGACAGAGAGTTTCCAAGTCCTGCTGCTGTAGTTTGAGCAGTGTTATTTGTGCGACATGTGGTCGAGCGTTGTCTTGCAAGAGGATTGGCCCGTCTCTATTGACCAATCTCGGCTGCTTAATCACAAGCATCCTCGTCATTTCATCCAGTTGTTTGCAGTCAACATCCGCTGTAATCGACTGACCAGGTTTCATGAAGCTGTAGTGGATAATACCAGCACTGGACCACCAAAGAGACACCGTTAGGTTTTTTGTTTTTTTTTTTGACAAATATTTGGTTTTGGACTGTGTTTCGGCACTTCTTCTTTATCCAGCCGTTGTGCCAAATGCTTGTGCTTGTCAAAAAGAATCCATTTTTCATCACACATAACAATACGGTGTAGAAGTGGCTCGCCTTTATGTTGTGACAGCAAAGAAAGGCAAGCTTCAAAATGGTTTCTCTTGATTCAAGTAGAACCCGTCTATCCAGCCTTTTTACCTTGCCTATTTGTTTCAAGTGGTCCAATATTGCTGGAATAGTAAAGTCATTCAAACCTTGCTGCTAATTCACATGTAGGTTGAGATGGATTCGTTTCCACTACAGCTTTCAGCTCATCATTATCCACCTTGGTCTCAAGTCACCCTTGTGGCTCATTTTCAAGATTAAAATCACCAGAATGGAACTTCTTAAACCATCAACATACTGTGTGCTTATTAGGTACTTCCTTCCCAAACACTTCGCTGATATTTCGAACCGTCTGCACTGCGTTGGTTCCATGACAGAACTCATATTTGACGATAACACGAATTTTTGACTTATCCATGGTTTCACAAAAATCACTCAAAAAAATTTTTGAAAGTCGATCACAAACCAAGACGTGTGTTTAAAAGACTGAGGATGTACCTTCACAATAAAAATAAAACAAGAAGTGTCGAAGTGAAATGTCGGAGATATCAACTATCAAACTTAGTACTTAAGGAAATCGAATATTTCCTATTTAATAACCTAATAACAGGCTCCCCAGGTGATTTTTGTGTACACAGAGAAGCATTTGCTTATACATCTCATATGGTACTTACTTTTCACTTTTTATTATTAACTGTTTTGCAGATTTCTTCATTCCCTTTACAAATTCATCTTTTGTTTGGATCTCTTTGCAGCACCTGATGCAGCTTTGACACAGAACAGTCAGTATGTGTGGACTCACTAACAGTCACCACTTATTTAAAAAAAATTGTCAGATTATATAGGGAATTAAATAAGAGATGTTACATGAACACTTATAAAAATTTACTACAGACAGGGCAAGAAAAGTAAAAAAGGACACAGTTAATAAATTTGAACCCACCAAGTAAGGCAGCATTTGAGGAAGGGGGTATAGACATTGGAGCCAGCCAGCCCTCAGTGGGTCAGTTCTCCCAGCTCCATCCATCACTTGCTGTCCGTGGCCTTTTTGGGGGGATGTTTAATTATCCTTCCTGAATCTTAATTTAATTGCTTATTTCTAAAACAGGGATAACATTATACTTACAGTGTTATTCTGAAGATAAAATGAGATGATGCAGATAAATCACATGATGAAGTGTTTAGCACATAAACGGTAGCTGGATGGTACAAAATGCATTCAGCTATAGTGCATTTTGTACCATCTAGCTAGATGTAACTAGATGGTACACAATAGCAGTCAGCTGTAGCTAGAGTTTTTAGTTACTCAATTGGATTCTTGTTAATCTTTGAGAAATCTTCTGTTTTATAAAAGGGACAAAATAGAAACAACTTTCTGAGAGTCATGTTCCACCTACCCCTTGTATTGTTTCTTGATTTCCAGGATGGGCCCTCAGCTTCTGAGGAGCAGGGTCCCTGTCTTGTGTGCACGTCAGGCTCAGGGAGGAGAGCCTGGTGTCAAGTGCTGTGTGGCTGCTATGTGAGGACTTGGGGGGAAGCAGGAGCTTGACAGGGAGGGCATCGTTGCCTTCCATGTCCTGCCTTGGTTATGCTGCACAAAACCGACTACCAAAGGTAAAATCTGCCTAAAATGACCATACTCAGGAATCCAGCTAGAAAGTCAGCAAGCTTATGGCAGCACAGTGGAAACATCCTCCCCCAGCTCTTACAGTTCCTCCCACCTGCGGAACTGCTTGCAGAGCATTGGTACAGGTGTGGAGGGAATTAGAGCTGCACCATGCCAGAACAGGGCGGGGAGGGAGAGTGGGGACTTGCTAAGTGGCACCATGATGTCCTCTCCAATGGCACATGGTGGAAGGGGAGATGGATGGCACAGGCATCTATCTGGTAGGTCAGTTCAGACGCTTTTGTGTGCAGTCCCCCATCCCCGGCCTATGGATGGTACCAGTCAGTGGCCTGTTAGGAACCAGGTGGAACAGCAGGAGATGAGCAGGGGGGTGAGAAGAATGAAGCTTTATCTGTATTTACAGCCGCTCCCCATTGCTCGCCATTCTCCACCCTGCATCTGTGGGAAAAATTATCTTTCATGAAACCGCTCCCTGCTGCCAAAAACATTGGGGAGCACTGCATAGGAGCAGAGGCTTGAGAACCTGGAGACCTCAGAGTGGGTGTCCTAGATCTATACCGACAGGCTTTTTTTTTTTTTTTTTTAACCTTTTGCAGCTGAACACATGGTGTCTGTCTGGCAGAAGACATGGTATATGTGGATGAATACACAAATACATTTCAGGCTCTTTGAAGATGAAAATCGTTAAGTTAACTAGCTGGACTATCATTTCCTTTACTCTTGATTTCCAAAAAAAAGAGGGTATTCCAGCCATGTTTGGTAGCTCTTGCCTGTAATCCTAGCACTCCGGGAGGCTGAGGTGGGAGGATTGAGACCAGGAGTTCAAGACCAGCCTAAGCCTGTCTCCACAAAAAATTTTAAATATTAGCTGGGCATGATGTTATGCACCTGTAGTCCCAGCTGCTTGAGAGGCTGAGGCAGAAGGATCACTTGAGCCCAGGAGTTTGAGATTGTGATGAGCTACGATGACACCACTTCACTTTAGCACTCTAGCTGGGGCACTAGAGTGAGACCTTGTCTCCAAAAAGAAGAAAAGAAAGAAAAAAGTATCCCATGTTTTCTGCATTAGACCTGTTTTACCTGCATTTTCTGAACCTTATTATAAGTCATGTCAAAAATTTTTTAACTCTTAAGGGGATTTCTATACTTCTGATTTTGTAATGACAGGCCTACGAAAAACTAAAATGAGCAGAATTCACTTTTCAGTTCACACTGACAATTCTTTAAGAGCTGCATGTATGAAATACTCTGAGGTTTAGTGAAAGGGCCATATCTTGTAGTTTAGAGTGAGGCAGGTACCGAAATCTTTTCCCTAAAGGATCTTTTTACTCCAAATTACCTGCTTTGTAAAGGGAAAATGCTGTCGTCTCGGCAGTACGGACATGCCGTGGGTCGGTCTGCTCTTCAGGGTATGTGGGACTGTGTTGGCTGGGGCAGCCTTGCCTGCTGGAGTGCGGGCAGCCGTGGAGCTGGCCTGGGAGAACAAAGAGAAGAAGGTGTGCCAACCCCCCCACGTGGCACGGTGGCCTGGCTCTGATCTTAGGTGGACAACAGGCATTTTATGTGCAGTGTTTCTCATCTGAAGTCACACTCCTACTTTCTTTGTGATTTAAAAAATTTCTTCCCTTCCACTTTTTGTCCCAGCTCCTCAGTCCTTATTCTTTGAAATCTGAAGTATGGAGAGGCAATACCAGGGCCTTCTCGGGCCACCTTCCTGCTTGGTGGCAGGATCCTGCGCTCCAGCTAAGCAGTTGGCCAGAGAGCTGAGGGAGGGGCATTCCCGAGGGAGGAGGGCAGGAAAGACCAGAGGCTAAGAATAGGCAGCTGCTAAGAACCTGCTTACTGCTCTCTCAGGTCAGATATGGTCCTCCTGAGATACCGCGCTCAGAGTGGAGTGCATTTTTGGAACAGAGAAGAGAAAAATAAATTAATCCTCATTAAAAGATCACCACTCAATATTGGCTTTTACTATGTGTTCCAGATAAGAGGAACTTTCCCAAATCACCTGGTGGTTCTGGACGTATGACCCCTGGTACTTCCAGGGATGTGTGTGTGAATGTGCCTGTGATATGCGCACACGTGTGTGCAGTGCCTGGGTCTGCATGCGTGTGGCACTGTGATGGTTCAGAGTTTTGGGCGCTGAGGCATTCTTGGACCGTGGATCAGTATTCTCACAGAGGCTTTGCCCCATAGATCTTTTGCTCATATAAAGGTGTGTCCTGTGTACAAGGCAACTTCCGTACACTAAATGAAAGAAACTCCTCTGGGTCATGTTTGTAAGTAAATACACAGCTGGGGCCGTTGTTGCACACAGGAGGTGTCCTGGTTGCAGAGCAGAGGGCCAAAATGCAAGGTGGGCTGGCTATTCTAATGTGGTGACAAGCTGCCTCATTCCCTTTCTTTTTGTTCTTTTAAGAAGTAGGGTTTTTCTCCCCCAAAGCCAAGGAAGTGAAGTCTTCTCTGGCCTCTCAGGCTGTAAAGCAGAGGAGGTGCCGCTGCTCTGGTTAAAACTGGCAAGAGTCCCTCTACACTCCCTGGGACAGCCAGAGGGAATCCAAGAAAACTCCATGAAGTACTTGAGATACTACCTGCTTTAGATAATTTATACCTGCTAGTCACATCCTCGTCAGAATATTTAGTACCCTGTTTTTACTAGGGAGGATTTTCTGTCCTAGCTTTCAGACTGGATTTTGAATAACTTAATAAAGTTATTGCTTTTATATCCCTCTGGGCTTATGTCTGCTCTTTCCTGTAACCTGAGAAAGTAGCTATGCTCTTCAATAAACTGCCCCCAGCGCTGATTCTGCAGCTCATGGATGGACCTTCCACTGTGCTGAGCAGCAGTTAAGTGCTTGTGGGGTGCGTGGCCTGTGTGACTCATTTCGTTCCTTTATCTTGGTCTGCCAGCTAGCTATATATAGCCTCTTCTCTCTCTCATCCCTTCTTTTTTTTTTTTTTTGAGACAGAGTCTCACTCTGTTGCCCGAGCTAGAGTGCCATGGCGTCAGCCTAGCTCACAGCAACCTCAAACTCCTGGGCTCAAGCAATCCTCCTGCCTCAGCCTCCCAAGTAGCTGGGATGCCTGGCTAATTTTTTCTATGTGTTTTTAGCCGTCCAATTAATTTCTTTCTATTTTTGGTAGAGATGGGGTCTCGCTCTTGCTCAGGCTGGTCTCGAACTCCTGAGCTCAGACAATCCGCCCGCCTTGGCCTCCCAGAGTGCTAGGATTACAGGCGTGAGCCTCCGCGCCCCGCCTCTCATCCCTTCTTTTTCTGATCTCTGGGCAGAAGAGAAGCCTTGTCTATGGCCTTTGATGTGGGAGGCGGGGCTGGGAGGCATTCTTGGGGGTGTGGGGGCTGTGTGGTGGAATTGGGGCACACTGGGGCTACTGGTAGGCTCATGTGGAGAGGGGCCTGGGCTCTTACAGAGCCCGTTTTGCTCCCTGGGCAGTGGGGTGTCCACTCACCCCTTGATGTCCAAGTCTCTAGGAATAGCTTCTCCGGGAGAAGGAAAGCAGTTCCTCATGAGAATCTTGCCGTTGTTTTATTGGGGGAAACCTGGGAGTGTGAGTGGTTTAGGACCTTCTCAGTTGGTGCCTTAGTTCTTATGCTTCTTTTTTTCTTTAACAGGTGCAGAGTGTGGGGGAGGTGCTCAGAGAGCCCACACAGATGTGGGCAGCACATGCTGCAGGGTAGCTAGCCATGGGCCTGCTTTCTACCTGGGCCCAGGGCCCCAGGTGCCGCGTAACATGAATGTTCATGTACATCAGTGGATGAAGGCAAAGGGATAGAGGCCCCTGGGTGTTTTCACACTTAGGCTATCAGCTGGCAGTCTTCGCACTTCACCACTGGCTAAGCTAGGAAGGAAGCAGGTTCAGATGGGTGCTCCCCACACCAGGGAAACAACTCTCGGGAAAGGTAAAGACTGCAATGGCAGCATGAGAGGGGCTGGGCTTTTCTCCTGGGAGTCCTGGAGAATTGCATTTGACAGCAGTCAGCAATAAAGGTCATAGATTGAGTCTAGCCTGAAGTAAGTATTAGAGTGTATATTTCTTGGCTTGATCTTCATCTTAATTTTACACCTAGTCATGCCGTTTAAAAAAGAACAAGGTCCAATTGCGTGTCAGTGAAGCATTCATACTTAGCGGCATTTGGTAGTATATTTATCATTTATGGTAAGTTTTAAGAGCTCAGAGGTATGCAGTGATATTACTGGAAGTAAATAGTATGGTGATTTCTTAGTGACTGAGGAGAGCCTTGCTCCTGCCTAGGCCTCTCCCCCTGGCCTGTCTCGCCCTAGGTGGCTGCTGGAGGACCCAGCAGTCTGCGCCTCTTTTAATATGTTCACTTGCACTCTGTCTTCAGTTAAAAATGCGATTTCTCCCATATGCTTTCTCCTATAGCTGTACATGAACTGGTTCAGTGCCCATCTCTTGAAACCTAGTCTTTTAGCCAGGTGTGCTGGCATGTACCTGTGGTCCCAGCTACTCAGGAGGCTGAGGCAGGAGGATCACTTGAGCCCAGGAGTTTCAGGTTGCAGTGAGCTATAAATATGATGAATGCCACCGCACTCCAGCCTGGGCAAGATAGTGAGACCCTGTGTCAAAATAAAAGAAAGAAAGAGGGCCGGGTGCGGTGGCTCACGCCTGTAATCCTAGCACTCTGGGAGGCCGAGGCGGGCGGATTGTTTGAGCTCAGGAGTTCGAGACCAGCCTGAGCAAGAGCGAGACCCCGTCTCTACCAAAAATAGAAAGAAATTAATCGGACAGGTAAAACTATATATAGAAAAAGTTAGCCGGGCATGGTGGCGCATGGCTGTAGTCCCAGCTACTCGGGAGGCTGAGACAGTAGGATTGCTTGAGCCCAGGAGTTTGAGGTTGCTGTGAGCTAGGCTGATGCCACGGCACTCGCCCCCAGGCGAGAGTGAGACTCTGTCTCAGAAAAAAAAAAAAAAGAAAGAAAGAAAGAAATCTAGTCTCTTGAGCCTTTAATCAGTTGAGTGAGGGTACTCCCTGCTGCCTGGCTGTGCCCAGCAGTCTCAGCTGCTAGAATCCTAGGAGGGCTGGCACACACGTTGCCAGGGCAAACTTTGCATGGAATGTTGCTCTCATGCCATTAGCAAAGCGGAGGCTGGGTTCGCTGTGCTCTCCCTGCCTCCGACTTTATTGTTTGGGACTTAATGTAATAATATGCTTGAACAGGCAGAGAGATCACATTAGCTTGGCTCTGCACTTGTAAACAATATTTGCTCTGTAAGTTTTCTCCTTCACCCCCTGCTCTTCTGGAGCCCCGTGCCCTCTGCTCCCACCACTCCCTCTCTCTTTGCGCATTCTAACCTTGGCTAAACAGCTTCATTCATAGTATGGCTAGTGTTTTCTGGGAAGAAAGTGGACTGAAAGCAGCCAAGTCCCAAGAACCTCCAGCTGTGATGCACAAGCAAAAACTGCTTAATTTCTGGATAGAGATTTTAACTAATGTCTGCGCCAACCACAGTCTTTTGCTTTTATTCCCCCTCCCTTCCCTGCTTTGGAACCCTATTGAAAACACGCACATATACATAACACACACACGTGCACAGGTAGCAGTCAACAGCTTTCCTAAAACTCTGGCTCTGTCCTTGGCAGGGAGCACTGGAAAGACGCCACTGATGGCTTCCTGGAACAAAGGCTTCCACTGTGGGTCTTGGCAGGGGTGGGAGGTGGGGAGCGGTGGGGCACAGGTGCATTCCTGGATGGTCTGTTGCTTACGCTGAGGGGATTTTAGGCTGTTGCATTTTTTCCATAGGAAGGTCTTTGTCCCCTGCTTCTCAGGTTCTTCTATAGTTTAACACAGAAATAAGGTAAAAGGAAAACCCCACCTCACACCTGTGTTGCCCTTTGCAATTTGACAATTATAGTGGTTGGTTTCACAGACAAAACCTGCTCCACCTCCCCTGCGTTTGTTTTTTTTTTTTTTGAGACAGAGTCTTGCTCTGTTCCCTGGGCTAGAGTGCCTAGAGTACCGTGGCGTCAGCCTAGCTCACAGCAACCTCAAACTCCTGGGCTCAAGCAATCCTCCTGCCTCAGCCTCCCGAGTAGCTGGGACTACAGGCATGCGCCACCATGCCTGGCTAATTATGTATGTATGTGTGTGTGTGTGTGTGTGTGTGTGTGTGTGTGTATATATATATATATATATTTTTTTTTTTTTTTTCGTTGTCCAGATCATTTCTTTCTATTTTTTAGTAGAGATGGGGTCTCGCTCTTGCTCAGGCTGGT